>NDGM010778427.1:0-11911 GCA_002564305.1 Octomys mimax
CCAGGTCAAGGTTCAACGTACAGTCCCGCCTCACCTTTCCTGGGATTACAGGGGAGTGTCCCTGCGCTCCAGTCTGGTTGGGTTTTATACTATGGAGGGGACATTGCTAGAGGCCATTTGGGGCCTGATAAACTCAGAAGCTAAGGGCCTGTATGGAGAGTGAAGAGAGGGAAGAAATGGGGGCAGCACCTCCTCCAAGAAGACTGTCAGTAAAGGACCTCTTAGAAGGAGTCGTGGTGCCTTGTGTGATACCTTCAGGAGATGGGAAAGTCACTCTCCTGCCCTTATGCTGGGATCTGCCCCAGGGGATGCCTGGGCCCAGGGTATGATGGCAGGAGCCCAGCTCCGGGATTGGGAAGGGGCCGGTCCAGAGATTCGTGTAAAGCAGAAGTTGGTTGGCAGCCCAGGGGAACACAGACATTTGAGGGGAGAGAGAAAAGGGACAGGCTAAGATAGTCTGGGGGCGAGGAAGCTGACACTTGCGGAGAGACGGTACGATTTCCAGGGTCCACAGGATCCATTTGAGGCTTGCCATCCTGTATTTATAAAGTGAGGCTGTTTCAAAAGGGTACATTAGGGTTTGTCCAGAGTTGGGGGCTCTGCCTCGAGGGGAGGTGGACAGAGGTGGCAACCTGACTGAGCAGATGAGGATCTGAAGCCGGGCGCTGCAGAGGGCACCCGCCCCGGAAGCCGGCTTCTCTGCTCCTCTCCTGCGCTGGGAAGCTCAGGTCCCAGAGAGCTGCGCAGCCCATGCCGGGGCCTGGGTCGAATCTTGCAGGTCTGCTCTCGGGCCTGGTCTGACACTGGACAACTTTTTTACTTCAGGAAATTTGCACTGCACCCCGGCTGTTTCCAGATAACCCGTCCGAAGGGCAGGTGAAGCAAGGGCTGCTGGGCGACTGCTGGTTCCTGTGTGCCTGTGCTGCCCTGCAGAAGAGTCGGCACCTCCTGGAGCGGGTAGGGAGTGCCCCTTGCTGGGATTCCGGGAGGTGGTGCTGTCTCCCTGCCTGTGGAGCACAGAAAGCGCTTCCAGGAGCAGCGCCCACGCCGCAGGCCATGCAGCACTGGGGACGTTGCTGTCACTGCACGGCTGGTTCAGTGGGAAGTCTTCGGACCCAGGGCAGCAGCTGAGACCCAGTTGTCTGGCTGTCTGCCCTTCTTTTCTATCTCCTGAGCCCTGGCTTCTCCACATAAGCAGGGCCATGCATTTGGGGTGGACAGGAGGCTGGCCGTGGTGTCCCTGTTGCTGGTTTCACACCTCTACAGCTAGTTTTCAGGGCTTCTTGTTTTGTTTGTAAATTTAAGCTGCTGGTGCAGGCAGCCAGGCCCTGTGCCTTGCCCTCTGCAGAGGCTGCTGTTGGAGGTGTGGCCTGCTGCAGGGCAGCCCTGTGGGCTCCGCCTGTGTCCTGGGCCCTGTGCGGAGCACGCCCCCTGCTGCCTCTCCTCACCGCCTTGCCAGCTGTGAGCCTCTCTGCGAACGAGAGTGCTGCCCCACGTTCGTCACGTTCCCAGCTCTTGGGGTGGTGGAGGCAGCAGCACCCCAGGTGACCCCTGCCAGGTTGGAGCAGAGCCCTGTGGGAATCCAGATGGGCCCTGGCCCAGCCGCTGGCGGGTGCGGGCAGCAGGCAAAGCTGCTTGGTCGTGGGGTCTGCTGTTTGCAGTTAGCTCTGGGGACAATTGGGCTACTGATGCCTGCCAAAGTCACCACGGTTTTCATTTTCAGTCAAAAAAAGCTTTGGGAATCAAAGTGTGATCTTAAAATATTTAAGTGAAACATCTATGGACTTGGGATCCAGCTGTTGCATCTGCTGTGACACGGACACTGAGAGCCCTTTACACTCGGCAGGCCTGGGGGAGCTTCCGTCGTGCTCGGACTGTAGTTAACTAGGGACATCAAAGCCGCAGGTGACATCTCACACTCTTTCTGCCTCTCCCTGTGCTTGGTAGGTCTTCCCTCCAGGACAGCCGAGTTGGTCCGACCAGACGTACCGAGGCCTCTTCATCTGTCGGATCTGGCAGTTTGGACACTGGGAGGAGGTGACCATAGATGACCGTCTGCCTTGTCTTGCAGGGAGACTCTGCTTCTCCCGGTGCCAAAGAGAGGATGTGTTCTGGCTTCCATTATTGGAAAAGGTCTATGCCAAGTACGTGTGCTGTGTGGAGGTGACAGAGCTCCACCTGCAGCGCCACCAGCTTGTCCTTGCAGTCCAGCCAGTCTGGAGGGTCCAGATGTGCCCCTGCCTCTTGCCCTCCCCGTGTCATGGTCCAGTCTGAAGCACCACCCCTGCTAGAGGAGACACATGTCCTCCCTCACTTCGTTGAACTGCTAAAAGACTCTTCTGTGTCTGGGTCTCTAACCTTTGGGACCAGAGGCCTGTGCCCAGCTGGAGAGGAATTAGCCAGCTGGGATGTGGCGCAGGCTTGGCTCAGTCCTGTGTGAGGCGCTCCCTTCTTGGCCACCTTGGGCTCTGCTGGAGGCTCTGGAGCAGAGGCGGGCATGCGAGCGTGTGCTCTGCACCCCTCTTGTCCTGTACATGGGCAGACAGGCAGGCTGCTGAATGGGGCAGAGAACAGCAGGGGCATAGTAGATGGTAGCATCTGCAGGGGAGGCCAGGTCTGGATTGGCAAAGAAGGTGGTAGGGGACAGGGAGGGGACTTGAGGGCCTGGAAGCCGAGCTCAAGGGGCACAGCTCATGGTGGCTACGCTTGTGGCACCCTAGGGTACATGGGTCCTACGAACACCTGTGGGCAGGGCAGGTGGCTGACGCCCTTGTGGATCTCACTGGAGGCCTGGCTGAAAGGTGGAACCTGAAGGACCTGGCTGGAGCAAATGGACAGCAGGCCAGGCCTGTGGGTGGTCAGGAGCGCAGGACGTGTCGGCAGATGCTGCGTCTGAAGGACCGGTGTCTGATCAGCTGCTCCGTGCTTAGCCCCAGAGCAGGTAAGGCGAGGCCCGTCCTCCACCCACCTCGGGCTCCATGCACCACTCGCTGCGAGGGCCTGTTGGGGCAAAGGAGGAAGGCGGACTCCGTCCTCATCCTCAGGTGTGTGCTGGGGTTGTGACCGCCTGTCCCTTCACCTGAGGGCGCTGCCCTTGCCACCCCTTCCCAGAGGGAGGCAGAAGGTGTGCCGTGGCTATGGTCGCACACAGGCAGCCCGGTGTGCGTCGGGGGCACTGGCTCAGCCTACAGTGTTTGCCATCTGGGCAGCTTGGCAGAAGACACACCCATGTACGCCGCAGTGTCGTTCACTGACATTCATGAAGGGTCAGGACAGAGCTCAGTGCCACAAGTGCCTGCCTGCAAGCGTGAGGTCCCGAGTTCGATTCCCCATACCTCCCTCCCAAAGTTAAGTGTATTTACCAAAAAAGGAAGGAAAAAAGTCACTCAGATACAACCACTTGCCTGTTCCGTGCATTTTCTCAGTGTTTTCAGAAGAGCATGTGCCTTTTCTATTGTGAACTTGCAGCGTGTGCTGTGCTGTCACGTAAACCTCGTTACTCTCTTTGTGGATCTACCTGAGTTTCCTCAGTCCTCCTTGTAATGTTGGGTATTTAAAGTCTTTTGGTGATTATAAATCACACTGCAGTGAGCATTTTTGTAATTTTTATAGGTATTTAGGATTGCTTCTGTAATACTTTTGTTAACAATATAAATATCAAAATGAACCAGAACACGTCGGCTGTCACACCGCCCCGGCCGGTGTGTGCCAAGCACTGGCAAAGTGCAGGTCGGGGGCACTGCAGGCTGATCCCGAGACAGGAGAGGGCCGACAGGGCACATGCTTCCCATGACGCCTGCTCAGGCCTCCTAGCATGCGGGCCCTGCATACCTCCTGAGGTGTGCAGGGACTTGCCATGGAGCACTAGCTCCTCGAATTGTTGGTCCAGGGCCACTCCCAGCGCACAGCAGGGCTGGGGACAAGCAGGGACATCAAGCCTGGAAGTCACTCCCAGGCTTTTGCTCCTCTCTGGCCGACTTCTCAGCAGAGTGGCACTCCTGGCACCTGCTGGCTAGTGTCCCCTGTCCCGAGGTCTCTGGCTAGACAGCACTGTCTCGTGGGCCCTGGGCCCCTGCTCCACCTGGCTCTGTTTGGAAGTTCTCTTGGTTCGTGACAGTTGCAGGCGCATTAGTGACAGCATGGCCTACAGCTGGGCCCTGTACTGGCGCCTGAGTCCTGCAAAGGAAGTGCCAGACACAGTGCCAGGCCCCAGGGGCAGGAGCCAGGCCCTGGTGCTTAGCCCTTCAGGGTGGTGCAGCAGACTAGCCCAGGACAGGCGCTGACCAGCCTGCCCTTGGGAGCAGGGCTGCTTTGCTCTGGGGCCCTGAGGCCTTCGGAGCCCTGCAGGGCAGACCAAGTACGCAGACACCTGCTGCACTCTTAGCCTGCCATGTGCTGCTGCCCTCGCACAGGTTCCAGGGTGCTGGGCGAGTTCCACGCCTTCATCGTCTCCGACCTGCAAGAGCTCCAGAGTCGGGCAGGCCACAGCATTCTCCTGCTGCGCATTCTGAACCCCTGGGGCCGGCAGTGTTGGCAGGGACACTGGAGAGAGGGGTGAGTGCCCCGAGGGCTGGGCGTGGGAGAAGGGTTGCCAAGGCCTGAGGGTACTGGGCCTCCATGCCCATCTACCTGTGCTGCAGTCACTTCAGGTGCCAGGCAGTGCTTGTCTGTCCTGGCACTGCTCCCGTCTGGGCCTTGGGCTGTCCTAGAGCACTGGGACTGTGACCACTCAAGGGGGCCCACAGAAAGCTGTGTGTCTGCTGGGCTTTTGGGTGAGCGTGAACTTGGGGGTGCTGCTGGAACCAGGATCCCTGTGCAGCCTGAGGACTGGGGGCTCTGGGACCCCATAGCCCCTGCTGAGCATCAGCTCTTCAGTGTAGAGGTGACGTGGCAGCTGCATGAAGATGACGGGACAGATGTCATCCAGAGCTTTGGGGAGGTCTCCTCTGCCCTGTGTGGCTGTCAGATGTCAGCAGCTCTCACAAGAGCTTTGAGCAAAGTGAGGTTTCTTGCAGGGGCGAAGGGTGGAGCCAGCTAGAGCCTGCCGACAAGGCCCGGCTCCTGTCCTGGCTCCAGGATGGAGAATTCTGGGTGGAGGAGGAGGAGTTCCTCAGGGAGTTCGATGAGGTCACCATCAGCTACCCGGTCACGGAGACCGGCCACCTACAGAGCCTCTACACAGGTATGCAGCAGGCAGACTACCCCTGGGAGGCCCACAGCATGACCCTGAGCCCGGTCCCTGCAGGGGGTGCTCCGGACTCCAGCAACAGCTGCCTGAGCTCACCTGTGCCCTTCCTCTAGAGAAGATGCTGTGCCACGCACAGGCACTGCCTGGCGCCTGGGTCGAAGGGCAGTCAGCAGGTGGCTGCCGGAACAACAGCTGCTTTCCCTCCAACCCCAAGTTCTGGCTGCGTCTGACCGAACCCAGCGAGGTGTGTGTAGCTGTCCTGCAGAGGCCCCAGGGACACTCAAGGGGCCAAGCCCGGGCAGCAGGGGGCCGAGGTCATGCCCTGGCCAGTGCCCCCAGCAAGGATTACCAGGCTGTGGGCCTGCACCTCTGGAAGGTAACTTGCCCCCCCCCCCAGTGCTGTCTGCCTCCCTCCTCTGCAGTTCCCCATAGAACCTGCCCTGGTTTAAGTCCTTACCCTTGTGCCCAGAATGTCACCAGCAGCCAAGGCCAGGGCTGCCACGGCCCCACTGGATGGCCACCTTCCCCATCCCATCCTTCCCAGTATGGGCTGGAACCTGACCTGGTGACGCTGCTCTGAGGCCAACTCAGCTCATAGCTGCTCTTGGAGAGCATGAGAGGAGCAGGGCCAGGTGGCCAGGTGTGGCAGCCAGGTGTGGCAGCCAGGTGCGGGCAGCTGTCTGCTCAGTGGCTGGAGTTGCTCTTTATAGCTTTTTGTTGTTGAGGTTAAGAGCCAATCGTATTTATTGGAGAAAAGAAGGGGAACCTGAGAGGATTGCCCCTACTCTCTGTATCCTGACAGGGTGTGGCAACTGGAGCCTGTGTCCCCAGGCCCTTTGGAGCCTGTCTTTCCTGCAGCAGATGCTGGGAAAGGCTTTGCTTGGCAGTGCCCAGGCACAGCTGTCCAGAGTGCCCTTTCTCATGGTGCAGTGTCAGGGCTGTGGGAGGTGTGGCCCGAAGGAAGGAAGCTGGATGCCCCCCTGAGCCTCTGCCCTCCTCGGCAGGTGGAGAAGCGGCGGGTCAGCCTGCCGAGGGTCCTATCTGCGCCCCCTGTGGCTGGCACTGTGTGCCACGCTTATGACCGAGAGGTGCACCTGCGCTGTGAGCTCTCCCCGGGCCACTACCTGGCTGTCCCCAGCACCTTCCTGAAGGATATGTCTGCACAGTTCCTGCTGCGGGTCTTCTCCACTGGGAAAGTGTCCCTCAGGTGAGGAGCCAGCAGGGAGGCAAAGCAGGGACCTTGGTCCCAAGCAGGGTGTGTTTGTACCAGCGCTCTCCTGTGTTCGTTCCCACAGCAGTGCTGAGAGGCCAGCGGCCCCAAGCACCCACCCCCGCACAGCCCTGCCTGCTGGAGAGGTGGAGACCGTGCAGCTGCAGGGCTGCTGGAAAGCGGGCCAGACTGCAGGGGGCAGCAGGAACTTCTCCTCCTACCCCTGCAACCCCTGCTTCCCTTTCCTGGTTCCTGAGGGTGCTGCTACCCGCTGTGTCCGCATCACCCTGCAGCAGCACTGCCGGCGCGGCGACAGCCAGCTTCATCCCATCGGCTTCCACATCTTCCAGGCAGGCTCCACAGCTGGTGGGGGAGGGAGATGCGTTAGGTCAGAGGTCACAGGCACTGGGTCCCATGATGACAGTGACAGGCTGAAGACCTGGTAGGGAGTTAGAGGGGCTATTGACAGAGATGGTTCTGTGTGCCCCAGAGCTGGGAGGACACTAGGCTCTTGGGCAGGGCTTGCCACAATGACTACAAGGAGCTGTGAATGGTGTCAGGGTCTGGAGTTCCTCCAGAGACGTGGGCACACTGGACACAGAACCATGGGGCCAGGGTAGACCGTGCCAGGCAGCTGCTGGCACCAGATTGTACCAGCCTGTTGCCTGGAGGAAGGCAGGCTGTGCTGCCCACCCCATGTAGCCTTCTCAGGCTGACCTGTGCTTCCCAGGTCCCAGAGGGTGGTGAGAGCCAGGACACGAAGTCCCTGCTGCTCCAGGAGCCACTGCTGAGCTGCGTGCCGCATTGCTATGCCCAGGAGGTGAGCCGGCTCTGCCTGCTGGCCGCCGGCGCCTACAAAGTCGTGCCCTCCACCTACCTGCCTGATGCTGAGGGCACCTTCACTGTGACCATCGCCACCAGAGTGGACAGGTGCTGCCTGGGCCTGGGGCAGCCTCCCTGCGTCCTCGCACCTCCCTTCCTCTGTGACTCTCAAAGCTGGGTGTTCACCTGTCCTGGCACAGACCAGCAGGATCTGTGTGCTTGCGGTCCTTGCAGGCCACTGCCTGGGCGGGGGCCCGGTGGGTGTGGCCAGGGGTGTAGGGCGCCTGTGCCCAGGCCTGGTGGGTGACCAGTGCTCCTCTCCACAGGCGCTCCTTCCACAGCCAGGAGGTGCTGGGCCACTTCCTCCAGGAGGTGCGTGTGTGGGCTGCCCACGTACTCTGCCACTTTACCCTTTCCACAACCTTGTGCTGCCCTGAGGCCTGTGCCCGTGCATGTGCTCGCTTCTCCCTGGTGGCAGCCAGGTGGCAGGACTTGCAGGGCCAAGGGTGGGGCTGTTGCTCCCAGTGGCGTCTGGGAAAGAGCATGTGCAGCCGTGAGCCGGGCCTTCCCCTCCTCCCCCAGGTCTCCACTGTGGCAGTGATGAAGGCCTGACACTGCCCTGTGTGCCAGCTCTGGCAGCCAGGACATCCATCCTCGGTGCACGGCTGCCGGTTCTGAGCCTAGTGCCTCGTCCCTGCAGAGTGGCTGGCTGCTGGGGCTGCGCGAGGCCCTGTCCTGAACAGGTGTGGCCCTGGGGCCAAGCAGGTGCTGCAGGAGGGGAGAGGGCTCCCAGCAGCGCCACTGCCTGCCACCTGAGACCAGCGAGGTACACAGCCCCCGGGCCTGGTGCTCACAGGCCTCTGGAGTCTGGCCACCACAGCTCTGTTGCCTGCAGAGCCCATAACTGGGCAGGAGTAGGCTGTGGCAGATGTTATTTTAAACTGTTTATTACTTGAAATATTTCCAGGATGTGACTTTATAAATAAATAATCATGAACGATTTGCGGATGGGGCCTGTTCACAACCCCGGAGGCTGAATCCACTGCCCAGCGGGTGAGGGAAGGGGCGGTGCTGAGCTGGGAGGCCGGCTGGACTGGGAGGCCTGTCGGACCTCATGGGGTCGCAGAAGATTGCTGGGATCGGGGTGAGAGTGAGGGCCAGGCTTTGGGACCGAGCTATCCAGCCCACAGGCATGTGCTGGCCACTGGGTCTTCCCTGGTCCCTGTCTCTAGCACATGGCCAGATATCCTGAGAACTGGAAACCTTGTGGGCAGCCGGGGCGGGGGGGAGGGTGGCGTGAGCTCCAGCTCCTCTCCCTGCCGAGTCCTTGAGACCTGGGAGCTGGGGGCCAGCCATGCTGTCCCAGTGGCCCCTGAGCAGCTGTGCCCACTCTTCACCACCCTGTTGGCCCTGCCGTGAGGGAAGCAGACCTCGTGTCCTGGGGCAGCGATCGCAGTGGCACCGCCCGGCTGGGTTCTCCTCCTTGGTCGACCACATGGGCACTGGTGCCTGCTCCCCGAGCCCCACTCCCCCAAGTCCCCTCACCTTTGGCTGGGTCAAGTCATCCCTGTGGGTCCCACGCTGACCAGTCACTGGCTGGGCAGTGCTGATGGAGCCAGTGCCACACTGGGTGACCAGGGGCAGAGAGGAGCCCACGATGGCACCTTGCTGGCCCTCCAGGAGGGCACACGGCCTTGGGTCTCAGGCTCTTGGAGCCATGTTTTCTCCTAGATCAAGAGTTCAGGCCAGCGGAGCAGGCACCAGGGGGCACAGGGGTGAGGCGACTGGCAGGTTGCCCCACGCCTGCTGGGAAGGCCAGGCCCAGCAGCAGGTCCCTGCTGCGGTCAGGCTTCTTTGCCCCAGGAGGATGCGAGGTGCTGTGGGCTAGGGTTAGGGGCCTGGCTGGCAAACACAAGCGTGTGCCGTGTGGGTGTGCAGCCGGTGTGGAGTGGGCCAGTTCCTGACGCACCCCAGTCACTGCTGTGGTCCTTCCTCGAGGCCGGCCTTTTCCACGTGTGGCTCCAGTGCTAGTGGGCTCCCTGTTGGTGCAGCTGCCCTTGCAGCCCTGCCTGGCTGCCTGGTGGTGTGCCTGGTCGGTGGGCCCTGCACTACTCCTAGGGGCCTCCCACGGCTCCTGGAGTGCCCCTTTATGTCCCCATCCTTGCCACTGTAAGAGGGACTCCGGCTTCTGGTGGACAGAAGTCACCATGGCCTCTATTCCAGGGTCGACCCCACCACCTGGGCACACCAAGTTCTGTCGTGATGCTGCCCACCATAGGCCAGCTAGTGCCGCCCAATGGCTGGCAGCATGACTGGACTCCCATGGAGACTGCCTGCTGCATCCTTGCCAGGCCCCTCCTGCTGCCACAGCTGCTGGCCTGTCCCCTGCAGGCCACTTTGGCCCGTGTGTCTGACTCTGCAGCGCGCCCTTGTCCCCTGTGCCCTCCGACTCAGCCTGGGCCCAGATTGAACCCGTGTAAGTGCCCCTTTCCAGTAGGCGGGTGGCCTGGGCCCAGAGCCCGTGCCGCTCCTCTCAGCTGGAAGCACACATTGGACCGGCATTTGGGGCAAGATGTAATCAGGAAGGAGGAGGAATTGGGGTCCCAGCTGCCCTGGGAGGGGCTCAGGGCATCCATGGCCTGCTGAGTGACTCCATGGCTGAGGAGCTGGCCTTTGGGCCCCACCCAACTCAGCATCTGGATACCCAGGAACCCCTGAGGACCTGGGTGCACTGCCAGTGCCTGCCTACTGCCTGGCCAGCATGGTTCTAACCCACTCCTCCTCCCTGGCCAGTGGCTTCTCAATCAGTAACTCAGAATAGCCACAGGTGGGCCCAGTGTGGCCTTGGCCTCATGTCCGGCACATGGGAGCCCTGGCTCTGCTCTCCGGCTCCTGGGAGCTGAGCAGATGTCCAGCCAGGCTGCTCTGGGTGACATCTCCCTGCTAGGCCCACCAGGCTGCGGGTGTATAGACCTCAGAGGGCTGGGGGCTTTGGGACCCCAGGTCCCCTCCCAGCCTTGAGCATCGCTGAGCCTTGCCAGACTGCTGCTGCTGCTCCTTGAAGACCTGTGGGCCCCTCCTGGCCCTGCAGGGGGCACACTTGAGCTGCGGCCCCTATTTCTCTCCCCCAAGGCAAGACCCACTCTACCAGCCCATCTGCTGATTTCCATGAAGGAGGAAGCGAAAGGGTTTCCACCCCGGGCCACGCTCCGCCCAGCTGCTGTGTGCCCTGGGCAGGTCACAGACGGGCAGTGTGCTGTGCTCCTGCGGTGGGCAGCAAAGCCCAGGCACTATGACTCTGCAGGCGTCCAAGGAGGGCAACGTCCTGGATGTCATCCTGCTGTGTCCTCACATGGGGGTGGGAATGAGGGAGCTCGCTGGGGTCTAGAGGAACAGGTGCCCCGTTCTTCAGAGCTCCACTGCTTCACCGGAGGCCCCTCCTCCTCACACCCTCTCCTTGGGGCCAAGGTCCTGATTCCTGCCCACCTACACTTCTGTCTCCCTACAGCCCACAGGGTCTCAAGTAGCCTGGGCCACTCTTCCCGTGCTGGGCTGCCCTGAGACATGCAGGACCCTCCCCTCCGCTTCCTGTGGAGGTTGGTTGTTTGCGGGTCCCTGCCCCAGGCAAGCTCACAGAGCTCTACAGAACCCTGGAAGGCAGCCTGGCCTTTTCATGGGGTCAGGGCTGTGTCCGGAGCCCAGCCCAGTTGCGTCCCTGGTGACAGCAGCCTCTTAAGCACTTCAGTGGCGGGAAGCAATGGTGGCCAGGCGGGGTGGACCCAGCCGGGCAGGTTGGGCGTGTGGGGAACACCCGCTTCCCGCCTTCCCTCAGACTTTGGCCTGCTCCCTGCGCCTTCCCTGTGCTACTTCCTGCTCGTGGAGCGTGTGTTCCCTGGCCTGGGTCTGTCCTCCCTTTCTCTGCCCTCACTGCCCCTGCATCCTACACCACACAGCTTCTGGGGTGAGTACCTCCACCCTGCACCCTGGGAGCAGGTGCGCCTGGAGGGAGGGCAGGGCAGGCAGGGCAGGCGGCAGTGCCAGGCTGGCCAGGTGCTTGGGCTTGGGATGCAGTTTGTTACCACTTGCCGAGTGTCCCACGGGTGCCTCACTGGGTTTCATGGGAGGTTTCCTCCTCTGTTAAATACGGGGCCCCATGCAGTGGGCCAGGACACAAGCTCCGCGGGGAAGCAGCAGCCACTGTCCCTGTGCCCTGGGGGCCCCAGGACCTGGCAGGCTCACACTGTGCCAGGTGACTGGGCTCATCCTCACCCTCCAGGCCCAGCAGGCACCCTGAGCATGAGGGACACTCCAGGTTCCCCATCCCTCCGCCATGAAGACCCTTGGAGCATGTGCACCCAGGGTCAGGCCTGCTGCATGTAGCTGCAGAGGTGGCCGAGACGCCTGAACCCTGTCATGGTACTCAGGACAGTCTGCACACAGGTAACTCTGAGACCATGGGGGCAGATAGGGAGCAGGGGACAGGCCTGGCACCCGAGGATGGGTGGGACTGTTGCCTACAGTGTGGGGAGGGGGCTGGCAGGCAGCAGCTGGGCTGGGGTATGGGGCGACCAGGGCTGATGGGGAGCCGTGGCATGGGGAGCCATGAGCTGCGGGGGTGCAACGGTGCTGCAAGAGGCTGGAGGGGACCAGGGCACTTGAGGAGGAGGAGAAGGAGGAGGAGGGGAAGGGGG
>NDGM010778816.1:0-17934 GCA_002564305.1 Octomys mimax
GGTGCTGGGGGATTGAACTGCGGTCCCTGTGCTTTGCTAAGCTTGTTCTAAGTAGGTGCTTTTTTTTTTTTAGACCACTGAGCCGTGTCACCAGCCCATAATACTTTTTTTTTTTTTTTTTTTTTTTGTGGAACTGGGGATTGAACTCAGGCCCTTTTGCTTGCCAGGGAAGCGCTTATTCTGCTGAGCCATCTCCTCAACCCCATGTGATCAGTGGTTTTAAGAGGAACATGCAGTTCAATGCAGAACAAATGCGCTTTTCTAATTTGAAGAGTTCGCAGGCTACACATGGCAACATGGATGACAACACTGAGAAGGGGACATGCACCGAAAACCGCTTTCTTCGCGTGTAAAGAGCAGCAGAGTAGTCAGGCCAACACACAAGCACATGCTGCTAGCTGAAGGCGTGCTTCCGAACACCCAGGAAGACAGTGTGGCCGAACGCAGCTAGCCACTTAGCTGTGCTCTCTCCGTTGGGACGTCAACGTTCTTCCACTTGTCGTGTCCATGGTTTTTTTATTTCAAAAAGTAAAATATATTAAGATGCTTCAAAGCTCTAGATTTCTTTCCTCAGATAAACTGACTTATATTTAGCTTTTCTCATACAGTTGTCAGCACGAGCCAGTGTCACAAAAAATTCCCACTAACCAAACACATAAGTGTCACTTTGATCCAACATGACTAATCTCAACGTTACATGAAAATCCAAGATATTGTCACAAAAATAGGTACTAGCACGGGTGCTATAAATAATTAACATTTCCATGGCTAAAACCACATCACTGCGCTCACGATGACTCCCTATTTCAAAAATTATAACTTTGAGGAAGGATTTTATATCAAGGTTTAATTTTTTTTTCGTTCTCAACCAGAGCAATTTTTAGCAAGCGATCTTTCCCGGGCAGATCTGACATTTCTCAGTATTAGAAGCAGACAGCGAACACTGACTTCCCCTGCAGCTGGGGCTTCAGATCCCTGTTGTTGTTGAGAGACGCTCGGAGCGGCAGCGGGAGAAGCCACGGCTACCTGAGGCCCTGGGCTGCGTCCCCGCTGGCTCCCGGGACCCAACCTTGCACTTGCGAGACGCACACTGGGCTCCGGGCTCCCGGGAGGCGTGCTCAGGGACACGAGCGAGCCTTGCAGTAAGTCTCTGCCGCTCAGACCTTCCTCTCTTCACGTTTCCAAATTGGCTTCCTGTGTCCTTAGAAGATCACCTTCTCCCTTAATGGGTCACTCATCAGAAGGCTTTTTCTGTTACTGGCATTCTTGTTCTGGATGGTTTTTAACAGGTTTTTTTTTCCTGGTTCTTCTCACTTAGGAAGACAGGAGTTTGACTTTCTACAGCTTTAAGTTCCTAGTGGCACAGCTGGTGCCTTGTACACGGGCAGGTTGCAGACTCTGCACCCAGAGGCCCTGCAGCTTGGAACAGAGCGGTCGGTTTTGCGCGCTGCTTTGGCCTGGACCCTGGCGCGCCCTCGGCGCTGTGAGCCGATTCATAGGGCTCCCTGCCGCAGAACCCCGAGGCAAGGGCTGCCTAACTAATTCGCACTTTTTCAACAGTCCATTTCTCCTCTGAGCCAGAGACTGACCTGAAGCGAAGTCCCCTGACTCTGACCGAGTCCAGCAACTGGGCACCGACCCTCCTCTGAGTCTCCGTATTGTGCTGCCCCAGCCTGAGCTCCCGGATCTCGCACTTCACACCCGACCCAGCACGTCTGGAGTGGGCCCTACATAGGCACCACGGACCCCTTCTTCTTTCAGGGGACCTGGACAGGGACCAAGCTCACTCTGAGCTTGAGAATGAAGGGCATAGCAAGAGCTCATGGAATGTTTCTTCATGTATTAGTTAATCTATTAGTCAATTCATTGAGACATGTTTGGTCTTCCTCCTAATTATCTTAATGAGCCGTTAGAATGGGGGCTGCCTCTCTGTCCACAGGGCAGGATGGGCGAGGATCAGGTGCACAGTTCGATCGCAATCAGCCCCACTCGCGCAGCAAGCACATCCCCACGTGCAGACGGCTCTGCAGAAGGTGCCAGTTCACAATGATTCAAATTAACATTAATATTTGCAGACATTGCGTCTCATTTATCTTAGCTCATTTACTTTATCATGAAATAAAGCGGAGCTAAGTCTGACTATATGCTCAAGAAATTTAAAGCGATCAGGCAGCGCGGCAAGCCCTAGGAGGCATTAATCTTCATTAGCAGCAAGACGTTTAATAATTTCCTTAGGGATACACCACTTGAGTTACAAGATTCCTCCAGGGAGGACGATAAGCGCTCTGAGATAGAAATGTCTTATGTGCTGCCACACAAAGAGTTTCTTATGATAAACTTAAAAAGGGAGCCCGGGAAACCTGGAAAAGTAAATGTGTGACAGACCGTGTGAGGTGACAGCCCACCTTTTCCCATCTGCCTTATCCAGGTCTTTAGATGTTGCTTTTCCAAATGGATCTTAGACGTGGTCACAGGAAGCAGAGACGTGGGCAAAGTGGCTTGAACATGCTTGTGCCTGCCACCTGCTCACTTGGACCCTTGTTATTGCCAAGGCAACGTGAGTAGGCCACCTGGCCTATGGGGTGCATGGAGGGGGTCAGAGCGGTCCTGCGAGAGTGGGACTCTGCAGTCCACACCTCGCTGCGTGGATGGGCGAGTGATCCCAGGTCAGTTCAGATGAATCAGCCCTGCTCGTGAGCTCCTCAGCAGAGGCCTCACTTGGGAGACATGACCAGTGGTTGTCTAAAGCCACTATCTAGGGGCTAGGTGACTGGTCCTGGGCCTCGTTTTTCTAGCAGGCCAGGTGAAGATACAGAGCAGTTCAGATTTTTTTAAATGTTTTTCAATATTTTGATCTAGAGAGGAGACATATAGACAAAAAGCTGAATCAGAAACTACAAGTTAACTTATTTTCAGGAGGAATAAAATAATTAGAGAAAGCAAGATCATTTTCAGAGTCAATGCATCGTCTTCTCAGGTGTAGCTCTGGTAGCCAGCTCTGTGGGCCGGAGTTCTGGTTCCAGATCTTAACAGCGGAGTCACCTTGGTCAGGGTACCTAATCCGCAGCCTTTTTCCTGGTCTGTAAAGCTGGGAGACACACCAGCGGTTGGTGGGCATGGAAACTGCATAAGGAGATACGGAGAGGGCTCGCGAGGTTTCACATACTGTCAGCGGTCAGCACTGTAATACTGTATAATGGACAGACTATAAAATATAATAATGGGGCTGGGGAGATAGCTCAGCAGCACAGGCACCTGCCTGCAGAGCACAAGGTCCCAAGTTCGATCCCCGGAACAGCAGAAATATAATAATGATGGCATCGGGCCATTTCTATGAGGCACGCATACGGGCATCACGTGGCTCTGTAGATGGAGTTCTCTGGCCACCATCATTTGTTCCTCTTTTGAATGTTTTCAAAGGCTAATGCCAGTTGCAATTTCATTAAACAACAGGACCTGAGAGTGACAGGACCAGCACATATGATTTCGTATTATGTGATGGTGGTGACACTCGGAGCTTTCCTGAGTGTAATTTCTTCATTAGCGCATGAGCGCTTGACTGATGAGGCTCTAGGAGTTGCACACTCGGCAGAGTCCTTGTGCCTTATCCTGTCCCGTGGCACGGTATCGCAGGGACCTCACCGTGGAGGTCTGGAGACCAGCGACCTCCTCAGGACGGTGTCCTGGCTCTGCCCAGTTTTACAGGGGTTTGAGCCAGGCAGGGTCCTGGCCTCTGTGGCCAGATGATCTTGTTGCTAGCATGGGCTAAAGTTTGTGGAGTTGCAGGGGTTTCCGTGTAGGAGAGGGACTGTGTTTTATAGAAAGACAATTGGCAATGTTCCCCACATTGGCAATGCTCCCCACATTGGCAATGTTCCCCGAGGACATACACTGTGCCGGTACTGAGGCAGCTGCTGGGGCAGGGCAGAGGCCTGCTTTTGTAAAATGTATTCTGTTCTTGGCGAAGTTCAGTCTACTTGATCATGAATGGTTCTGGAAGAAGGTGAAGACAGGGGGGCGAAGGGTCCTACTTCCTCCTGAGTCTTGCCAGTGTCCTGCTCAGTAATGTCTGTGTCTAGGCTGGGATTCTGACCTCGGCAGACCTGGCTGCATCTGGTCCCAGGCAGAGCCCCCAGCCCAGCCACGGCCCAGCAGTCTGAGCGCTCCCTGACCTCCACTCCATCCTTCATCAGAGATTTGAGTAACCTCAACCCTCTCGCCTCTCCCAGTCCCTAGGTTGGGGACTGCTCCCCCCAGCTCCTGCTGAGGTACCTTCCTGTGCCTTTTTATTCTTTTAATCCTAAAGTTATCAACTTTCCATCTATTTACCCATTCCATTAAGTTTTCCAGGTCTAAAAACTGGCATACTTTCTGTCTCGTGCCTGAACTCTTAAAGTCAGGAACAAAATAAAGCACCCTCACAACATATTTTCTCAAATATACTTGTACCATGCATTAACTCCATAAATATGAAACGTATTGATGAGTTTTGCTTATGTAGTCAAGATATATAAAACACAGATAGATGATCAAAAGAAAAAAAAAACAAAGAACATTTCTAGGGCTTGAGAACTTCTTTATGTTCTTCCAGCCAATCCTCTGAAAGGCATTTGCCACTGAGCTTTTACATCCGCGGGATCACACGCGGGCGCTTTGCATGTGTGTTTGTCTTTAGCTGCACAAAATACCCCTGAGATTCTCTGATTCCTGTGTGCACCGACGTGCTCTCTTTCACAGAGCTCCGTGTCCTGCAGTGTTCCTATAATGGTTGACCAATTCTCTTCTTAATAGACAGTTGGGATTTTGGGGTGTTTTGATAGTTTTAATTTTTTAAAAATTTATTTTATTTATTTGGTACAGGGTCTCTCTATGCAGCTCAGACTTGTAATGATCCTCCTGTCTCAGCCTCTCCAGCACTGAGGTTACAGGTGTGCACCCCCACATCCAGTTTCGGTGGCCAGCACGGTGCACCTGGGGTTCTAGGGCTGGCACGGCATGCAGTACCTGGGATTGAACCTGGGCCCTTGTGCTTGCCAGGCAGGCACTTAAACCACAGACCTACCTCCCCAGCCCTTCTGTGTTTGGTTGTTTGTTTGTTTTCAGTATTGGGCATCAAACTTGGAACCTTGTGCTTGCCAGGCAGGTGCTTATGCTGCTGAGCTACAGCCCAGGCCTATCAGTTGACATTTGCCTGGTTCCTAATTTGAAGTCATTTTCCTAAACAAAGCTGCTAGGAAACATCTTGTGCAAGTTTTTGGGGAGCACACACACTCATTTTTTGGTACATGCCCAGGAACAAAACTGTTGCTTTATTTTATTTTTTATTTTTGGCAGAACTGGGGATTGAACTTAGACCCTTGCGCTTTCCAGGCGAGCACTTATTATACTGAGCTATCTCCCTGGCCCTCAAGCTGTTTGGTGTTTCCCCATGTATTTGGTTTGGGTGTTTCCTATTACTTACCTTAAGTGCACTCAGCCACTTTGCTCGCTGCTTCTTTCAGGACCTGCGCCCGCAAACGCTGAATCCCAGACGGCAGCCAACTCCCTTCTAGAAGCTTCTCTCTATTGTTCCATCGTTCTGTGAGAGTTCTCCACAGTTTCATCTGTATCCACATTTTAAATATTTTTTAGCATATTAATCGTGGCCATTTAAAAATCACTCCTTGCCATCTTCTTGTTGGAAATATCCACTGGTCAGCTTTCCTGCGTGCCCAGCGTTGAGCTTGATCATCGTTTCAAATGTGTTTGAAGGGATTGCTTTATGTTTTAGTAGTGAGTTATAAATCATGTACTTAGCCAGGCACGGAAGCTACAGAGATTTGGCCTTATTTGTTTTGAAGAACTAGCTGTTTTTCTTTCATTTTGTTTTCTCCACCGTGTCTCTATTTTCACTTTCATAAGCTTCAATTTGCTTTTTTACTTTTACTTTACTTCAATTTTCTCTTTTTCTAGTTTTTAAATAGATGCTGACTTGAAACTTTTGTTTTTTTAAATATAAACACTTAATTGTAAAAATCTCTCCTATTAATGTATTAATCCTTCTATAAATACTGATGTGGAACACATTTTTACATCTTTGAACATCACGTAAAAGTATGTGGCTTAATCTTCAGGGGTTGGAATTGCTCACATTCCCCTAATCTCGCTTAGTTTAATTACTGTGTATTTTCATAACACACTATTATCCCTGTGGCTTCTATGTTTTAATATTTGTTAAAGTTTTGATAGCCAGTATGAGGCTTTTTCGTGCTTGCTGATTGTGCCTGCTGTGCTGTGGCTAGCTGGAGAGTTCTGCAGCCTCGGCTTGGCCAAGTGGGTGTACCGTGCTAGGGGGCCCTAGAGACTGATGCTGCATTTGCTTTGACTTAGAAAAGACTTTTGACTTTTTTGGGGTACTGGGGATCAACTCGGGACCTTGTGCTTACCTGGCAGGCACGTATGCGCTGAGCTGTCTCCCTGGTCCTCTTGACTCTTTTTTTATGAGAGAGGGTCTCACTATGCGGTTCAGGCTGGGCTTGGACTCTCTATGTATCCCAGGCTGGCCTCCAACACAAAACAACCCTCCTGCCTCAGCCTCTGGAGGCCTGGGATCGCAGGTGTGCACCACCGCACACAGAAGATATCCTCCCCCTGGACTTGTTCACTTCTCCTTCCACTTTACCAGTTTTTCTTTCTTATACTGTAAAGATCTATTTTTAGTACATATTCACTTAGGGTTCTTAATCTCAGAAAATCAATCACTTTGCCATTTGTAATGTCCCCCTCTCTCTTTGGTAGTACTGTAATCCTTGTCCTGAAATGTACTTTATTTGATATCAATACAGTGCTGCAAGTTTCTATCGATTAGCATTTGCATGATTCATACTTTATTTCCATCCTTTTATCTATAGGTTCGTAATTAAAATGGGTTTCTTGAAGACAGCACATAGTTGGGTCCTGCATTTTTATTTAACACGGCAGTGATAGTGGTCCTTTAACTGCTAGTTGTGTATAATGTGGTCCTTAGTACAACTAGTTTACTGTATTAAATGAATCATCTTTCATTTTCATTTTTCTCCCTCTAGTCTTTCTTATCGGTCCTCTTCCTTTCTTCTTCCTCTTCTCATCTTCTGCAGATTCAACATAACTAAACATAGCATTTTATGATTTATTTAATCTCCTTGACCAATTTATTATGTATTATCTCTTAAGAATCAGTTCTTTCATTGGCATCTATAATAAATATATTTATTTATTTAGTTATCTTTTTTGAGACAGGATTTTGTTACACAGTTCAAGGCTGACCTTTGAACTCACTATGTGGCCCGGGCTGGCCTTAACTCATGGCCACCCTGTGCTTGAGCCTCCAACTTCTGGGATTACAGGTGTGTGGATTACCACACCTGGCAATAAACATATTTAATCAATCAATGAAATTCTGTCCTCCAGTGTCATGCTGCTTCCTTCGTAAGGAACATACTGACAGTCCACTTGCCATGTCTTCCTCCCACTATCTTCAGTCCTGCCCTGCATTGAGTGTTTATGTGCTGCGGACATGCAGTAATTCTCACCTAAAGAAATTCCTTTTCATTCTTCTAATATAGTAAGTCTTCAGGAATTGGATTTCCTCAGTTTTTATCTACCTCCACTTTTTTTTCTTTTGGAAATACATTTTGATATGGAATTCTAGGTTGACAGGCTTTAATTTTTCTCACATTTAAAGATGTCAGTTATGATCCTCTAGTTGGCATGGTTTCTGACGAGAAATATGCTATAATTCTTCTCTTTGTTCTGTAGGTAGCATGTATTTTTTTCTGGCTACTTTCAAGATTTTCTCTTAATTCTTTGCTTCTGGGAAATCTGAATTTAAAATGCCTGCGTAATTGGTATCCATCTGATCAGTGTTCTCGCAGCCCTCAGATGGGTCTCGGCGTCTGTCAGGAAGACAAGCACGGGGCACCATCGCCCTGCACGTTCCTTTTGCCTTGTTCTCTCACTGTCATTCTTTTCTTCCTAGGATCGATGATACACCTCAAAGAGCACGCATAGTAGCCCAATGCGTGCACTGACCATTTGAGGTTTTGAATTGTTTTTAAATTTTTAATTTTTCCCTTTGCTTGGCACTGGTATTTCCCGTTTCAGTTTCAGTTTGGGTGATTTCGCTATTATCAAATTATTCTGATGCTCATAGACCTTTGCTAGGCTATGCTAGGTCATGGTCAACCGGTGACAGTTATAATTTCTGTTATTGTGTTTCCAATTTTGAATGACCTACATAATTCGTATTTCTTTTTCTTCTTTCTTTCTTTCCTTCTTTCTTTCTTTCTCTCTGTACCGGGGATTGAACTCAGGACTCTGAGCTTATTAGGCAAGGGCTTATTCTACTGAGCTGTCTCCCCACATCCTCAAATTTCTATAAGGAAGCACTCATGGTTGACTCTTGAGCTTACTATTTGCCTGTATCTTCTGAAATACTGTCGCGCTCATACATGTTGTTCGGCTCCTTCATGAGCGCTCACACAGTGAGTCTAGGTACCTTGCGTTTCCTCTCTGGTCATTTACCATCTATGCCAGGGGTGCTGAGCCTGCGGTGTATGCGCCACAGTGGGCTGCTCGTTATCATCAAACAAGTCCCCAGAAGGTTCGCTGTCACTGATCTGTGCCCTTGTGTTTGGGTCTGCTGCTCATGACTGACTGTCACTTGGGGATATGCTTTCCTACCTCTGTGTGATGCCTTCTAGCATCCTGGACAGGAAAGCCTGGCCTGGTGCAGTACCTACACCCACTGATGGGCACCCCTCGCCCTCTGCTAGGTCTGTGGTGTGGGGGCTGGAGTCAGTGCAAGGAAGGGCTCAGCCGGCTTTTGGGTCTGCAGTTGGTAGTGCTACCTGTAGGGCACCGC
The DNA here is from genome assembly GCA_002564305.1 of Octomys mimax. Lineage (NCBI taxonomy): Eukaryota > Metazoa > Chordata > Mammalia > Rodentia > Octodontidae > Octomys > Octomys mimax. The sequence goes on from NDGM010778816.1 coordinate 8,882, forward strand.
AGTCTTCAGTCTCCTGCAGCGATTCCTAAGTCAGGTCCATTATCTAGGGCTTTTCCCTCCCTTCCTGGGTGCTCCTCTGTCACCTGAAGAGCTTATTCCTTTGAGCTGTGGCTCAGAGACTCCACTCCACGTTTTTGTGCTTCTCCCAGCTGCAACCCAATGTCATTTGTGACCTGATGCTTATTTGGTGGCTGGCAGAGAGTGGCCGTGAGGCACTGTCTCCTCTGCACGAGTCACCCTCTTAGGAGGGGCATGGCGTTGTGTGCATGGTTCCTAGGCGGTGAAGGCCTTAGTGGCTCCACTGTCCTGGTCTTCACCTTTGCATGCAGTCTGCCCACCCTTCCTTCAGAGGTAGAATTTGTTGTCTTTCCTTCTCTAGGCTGCAGTGGATTTTCATCAGGCTGCCAAGGGTCCTGGTATCTGTCACTGCACTATGCCTGCAATTTAAATGTTGTACAGTGGGTGGCAGGGAGGAGTAGAGGCATTCTGGGAGGGCTCTGTGTCCCTCTTGTGGTGCCGCGCTATGTAAGGAACACTTTTCTAAGACAGTCTTGAGTCTTTTCTGTGACTGTTCTTGCTTCCTGGAGAGAGTCCTTGATGAAGTTGTTGTGCCCCTCGATGTTCTCATTTGCTGAGAGGCTCAGCGTCTGGCGGTCATGCCTGGCTTCTGCCCGTCTGCCAGCACCCTCGCTGAAGCCTCAGGGAGCTCAGCTGCGTCGGTCCAGGGAAGCCACACGTGTCTTAGCGCTTCCCATAGGCACCTGTCCTTTCTTAGATTCTGGGCTGGTTGGTTGCCTTGCAATTTCAGCTTTCAATGGTTTCAAGAAAACTTGTGAATTTGTCTGGCTCTGCTACATTACACGGGTGAAAATGACTCTTTCCAGCTCTCTATATCCTTGGGTGAAAAGTAAATTTGATATTAATAAAGTATCATTGTAGGAATGATCAGAATTTCATAACTTCTTGTAAATTAACAAGCTAAGGTTTTATGGGACCTAAAAAAGGAAGAGATCCACGAGGAGATGAAGATGTGTTATCTTTTACTCCGAAGCCGCTCGCCAAGAGCTTGCTGTCACACTCTCGTTGCAGCTGAAGGTGGGCTGGAATGCCAGCTTCCTCGGGATGCGTGGAGCCACTTCAGAACAAGGCGGGGCTGGTGTTCCCAATTCATGTGGCGCACAAGAGTGTCATCAAGGCATCGTGTCACGGCTAACTGGAAGAGCTCCTTTCCTTCTTGGTGACTCATAAGATACTAGTGTGCTTAACACTAATCACACATTCCATCCTGTTAGCAGTGGGGTGGGGCTTCGCACAGATAAAATAGTTGTTGACTTTCAGATTAGGTGCCGAGACGTATGTGCCTGGAACAATAAAATAAAAATGCTTACGGAAGACTCTGAGAGCAAGTATTTGTGAGGGCCTTAAAGTAAACATTCCTGAGGTTAGTAGTTTCACACTGCTAGAGAAGAGTTTTCAGTGGTTTGGCAAGTGGATTAGGGGTATTTTTGGTAGGGAGAACAGCAGACAAAAAGCCCCCAGGGTGCTACCAGAATCCAGGAGGTGCGGTGTGGAGAATGGGTGACTTCCCGAGAAAGGAAGGAGAAGTGACAGATGAAAGGGTGGGAGGACGAAAACAAGACAGCACACACTATTTTGTCCTGCCAGCCTTTCCGTACTTGCTGAGTCAGTCTTTTCCTCACATATTGGTCTAAGCATTGTAAAGTAAATAAATTTGTGCAGACAGATTTTGGATACATTTACAAGATCAAAAGCCTTTGACATCATCACAGTTTATATAGGGAGAAATTTGGACTGCAGTCTGACCCTGTTCATTCTAATTTTCAAGGGGCCATCAGTGTCTGTGGAGTTCTGTGTGTTGGCTTCTTGGAATGAACTGGTTACTCATTAGAGAAAATATTTACTTACAAAGAGTCCTTCAGCATTTCTCCAATCTGTATAGTTGTTAATTTTTTTTGTTTGAACATTCCTCTCTTTAAAATTCTGTAATAATTTTCAAGGCAAAAAGGAAACAAAATTATAAGTTGTGTAAAACCAAGGCTCTATCCTTCAGGAATTGCTTGGTATATTTAACTTACTTGAGGGTGCTGCCTTTAATCATTGATTCTAAATAAAATGCAAGATGTGTACATGCTGCATGTTATAGAATAAAGGGAAACTCAGGATCAGACTAATATTTTATTTCCTTTGGTTTAGTTTTATCATTCATAAAAATTCCAAGTGCAGAGATGCACCACATGCTAGTGTATTTTTCATACTGTACTTCTTTGGTAGTATTTTAAATAACAGGGAGCACCAAAAACTGATCACTATGTAGAGATTTAACCTCAACTAGCTATTTCATAACCAATGCTTTATTCCAACTCTATAATTAACATCTAAAATTAACATTTTTCAACATGACTTTAAACATTAGAGAATCTAAGTAGATATAAATACTTAAAGTACTATTGCTTTGCACTTTTTAGGCCTTTCAAAACGGAACTAAAGGCAATATCTCTCCACATGAAATATGGCACAGTACATGACTTGGAACTGTTTTATAGTTTAAATATTTTTTATGCAATTGGGTATAACTATTTCCATATGTTTATAAAGAGCACAAGGAAGTGGCAGTGGAGATGTTAAAATGCTCTCTCCCCTCGCAGTGCTGGCCACACAGAGAACTGGCCCCTTCGTAGCTCTGTGTGCTGGAGACAGGATCGCCCCGCGCTCCCTAGCGCTAACCCGAAGGTGCTGCTGAAGGCGCCGTAAACAGCTCTCAGGAATTTTTTACATGATTAAAATGGTCACAGCTATCCAGTGCTTCCTGCCGATTGGATCTGCCGCTTCTGTTTACTAGGAAAATAAATAACACATGTTAGGTTTTTTTCTAAAAGGTTCTCATTTATTCTGTGGTCATTTCCCACTTACAGTATTTCTAGCTTAATTTCATAACACAGTTTTTATTTGACTTGAAAAACAAAAGCCCTTCTTGTACATTGTCTTCAAGCATTTTGCCTTTGAGCTCTGAACTTTCATTTGAAGAACCATCCAATCAACTATCTTTTCTTCCTTCTTTTTTGAGGCTGGTATTAGAGTTGGAATGTAAAAAGTGAAACAGCCGCATGCCTGGCATATGTACACAGAAGAGGCAGGATTCAGCTGTTTGAAAATTCTCCCCAGTATATTAGCAATGCTTGTGCCTAATTCATAGCTGTCAAACAAAGAAAAGCATGGTTGCAGGGTATTTGGCCATCAGAGGGCTCATTACGATGAACAAGCATGCAGAGAAAGCTGTCTCACAAGAGCACTCTCATTGTTATCGTTTCTTAAGTCAGAAGTGCCATCAGCAGAGCTCCTGGTGCTGCCGTGACTTAAGGCCATGCAGAGTTCAGTGAACATGGACAAATCGTCAACAGGCAAATTTCCAGCATGTCGTGCGCTCCGTGCCATATGTGTCACCTGTGCTTAGGGCAGGGGCTGGGCCTGCTCCGTGCCACCAGGTTTGTGCTTCAGCACAAAGACCCCTGGACACGGGCTCAGGGATGCGCACTTCCCCTCTCCTCAGGGCCCTGGTCCCTTCGCTGTGTTGAGCGTGACCCAGGCCTCCAGCAGCCACCACGGGCCCTGCCTTGCTAACACTTGTCCATGAGCTTGTCCTGTGTTTCTGCCGTTGCAGCTTCTGCTGTGTTCCCCATCTCTCTGGGTGACAGCTTTGCAACCTAGGGCAAGGGTTAGGGTAAGAGGTGTTCGCTTGTGGAGTTCAAGTAGATGACCAATGCCTCTGCCACTTGGGACAGTGGGAGCCAAAGGCAACCTAGAGTCCATGTCACATGCTCACTGAAACCTGGTGACCAAAGGAAGCACGTCCAGTATGAGCCAAGAGCCTCCTGGAGCACCTTGCCTCCTCAGCAGGTTCTAGAACAGGCCCCCAGGGTTAGGTTAGGCTTGCCGCAAGCGAGTGAGGTCACCCACTGCCAAAAGTGAGAGCAGTCCTGCGTAATGACTTTCCAATGCGCCTCTTTCCTTGCCAGCTGAGTACGTAGACTTTTGCTAACAGAAGGAATTCCACTGTACGAGACTATCCTAAGGAACATGGGTGCGGTGCTAATGAGGGGTGCTAGCTGTGAACATGTTGGGCACCCTAACAAGTATTTCAGGTGTCCTAACTTGCTGGACTGGTGTGGGGACCCTAGGAGATCGCTCCCTTCTGTTTACAGTCCAAGTATCTGAGGCTCCATTGCATGGGCCGTGAATGATGGCATTGGACTTGAAAGCCAGGCGTGGCTGACTTGAAAATGTGTGCTCTTCATCAGAGCATGTGTGATGAGTCGAATTCATTCTACGTTCAGCTGTAGGTCTCTCAGCTTTGGACGTTGACACTAGGGTCAGTCACATCAGGAGGAGGGCGAGTTAGCCTTATCTGGAAGTGTAGGTGGTCCTTGCAGTTATGCTCCGTTGTCAGCGGAATCTGCAGCAGCTGCCCTTGCATTTCCAGACAGGGCAAAAGAAGGCGGTTTGAGCTTGGGTCACTTAATAATTTGCAAGTATCACATTGTGACTATTCTGTGTAGTTCACATACACACACAGAGAGACACGTACACAGACACACACACACACACACACACACAAAACGGACTCCATGTGTTTCAGGAGCTTATGTCAAATGGTTTGTGGGAGAAACCCAGACAATTTTACAAGTGGGGTTTAAAATGTGCTGAAGAAGGGGCTGGCCAGATAGCTCAGCAGACTAATGAGCTGCTTAGGCAGAGCGCAGTGGCTGGGGTTTGATCCCCACCATGCCATGCCAGCCCTGCCCTCAGAGCGCTCTGAGATGGTGATTGAGACTGAGTGTGGTGGCGCGCGCCTGTAGTCCCAGCACTTGGGAGGCTGAAAACTGGAGGATCACCATGAGTCCAATCTGCGTAGTGAGACCCTGCACTAAATACATAAAAAAGAACACAAAATGTGCTGAAGTAAGGAGCATCCTTTCTGGGAGAGTGAGGGAGAGCATTCAGGGCCACGTCAGCAAGGTAACAGTGCCTGGAGGACCCTGTGAAGGTGCCTTGCCATTGACCTTCACTGGAGGGTGACATGGTCTTGGCTACACCAGCGAGTAGGCAACATCAGCAGCAGTGTCACTGCTCGAGTAAGCCAGCTCGATCATGCACAAATGTTTGGTTTTGTGTTTCAGGTGAGCTGCTGACAGCTACTGCAAGGCTTTCATAGCCCTCTGCAAATGCAAGTTGCCAACTCTTATTTTTACTCTTATTGTCGGTCCTTTTGCCTCCTTCTAACCATCCTTGACCCTTTCAAAGCTATTAGTTCAGTAGATTCTGGTAGTTTCCCCCGAAAGACACCGCTCCAAGAATCCTTCCCATCGTCTTATCACTGTTCCCTTCTCTTTGCCTACAGTTTCTCGGCCATGCATTGACCCAGAGAACAGGAAAATGGGATGGAGAGCACATGGTGACAAGGCTATCTGTGAAGAAGATGGTGTGGTGCAGCTAAAACAGAGGCGTTTTTGACATTTGGGCTGAGTAAAGTGTAAAGGCCTTATGGCGGCTGAGAGATAAGCCACGAGGGGCTCAGCTTGTTGAGTCTTCTGGGTTGAGCTATCTGCAGATATTTCCCCTGAGAACTGAAAGGCGATGTCCCGAGTGCAAGGCTTTGAGCAGCCAAGGATGTCTGCCTTGACCCGGGCTTTCTAAGATGCACTGGCCCGGTGTCTGCAAAAGCGCTGCCACACTTGGCAGTGACTGTGGACAGGGACGCTTCAGGGTTTCTGAGAGGCAGCTGGGCTCCGGGAGACGGACACCACGGAAACCTATCGCTGAAGTCCCGCAGTGAGAGACAGCCTTGCGTGTGAGAAAGGCAAAACCAGCCCATCTCTCAATCTGTAGATACCCGCTGGTCACCTGTGTGTCACGAATTAACGGCGGGGAAGATTCCACAACGCAAGTGGCCTCTTTTTGTCATCTCTCTCAAGGTACAAGGTTTTTTTTTTCCCACTGAACTAATTAGAGTAATCTCACAAATAAAATTAAGTTCTTAGCATTTACTGAGCAGCTAAGGCGTGCTGAGAACACTAGCCTTTCTTTTTTTGGAGGGGGCTGGCTCACCCCTGCCCTGATGTTGGGCCTGGCGAGGCACGTGGTTCCAGGGATGGAACTAGGGTCCCCTGCACCTGCCCAAGCCTGCCCAAGCAGGCGCTTTAGGCTGCTGTGCTATCTTGCTGGCCCCAAACACTAGACATCTTGAGCTACTGTGTCTCATTTTACTCTTGCAACAAACTGGAAATGATGGTGTGCCCTTCATTTCTGTAGAAGGAAGTCAAGTAACTTCTCCAGAGTGAGATAATCTTGCATTTGTGAAGTTTCAAAGAAAAAATATGCTGCAGACTGGAGCGACTGCCCAAGATGTGCTGTTCACGGTGGGCAGTGCGGGAGGAGACCGGTAGAGGAGCAGAATGGTGCTGGAGGTCTGGACAAGCCAGGCAAGGGCACCAGCACCGCGGTGGGTGGGCTGGTTCTGGAGAGAGCTTGCGTGTACGAGCAGGTGGTGATCCAGAGCTGTGGGGAGGCTGGCCTGAGTGATAGCACTTCTACACAGATTTATACACCTCCATCTTACCTGTAGAGTTTCCCAATTTCATTAGGAGGAAAATGATTTTAGTGAGATGTTTTCTAGTGATTTTGTTGATAAACGATCAGAGATGAAAAGAGAGTTTAGTTTCGCGTTCTCCAGCTTGCAGCGGTGTGGCTTTATGAAGAGATGCCCAAGCTGCACTTTTTGGATCTATTTCCTAATTTGTGCCTAATATAGTCTACACCTCAGATATGTATGCACATAAAGCCAATTCCAAGCAACGTAGAAGTAACACAGGAAATTCAGGTTAACATTTGTCACAGTTTCCAATGGAAACAGCCTCTTCTATTTAACTTGTGATGAAACGAAACACTACACCTCATTTCCTCCTCTCTGTGCAATGCCTTCTTCCCTGTGAGCCAAAAATCTCACAAACTTGGACATTGCAATGAATACTCTCTTCCTGGCCTTTGTTGTGAGGCGCTGGGGACTGTTTTGTGTAAAGGACTTAAAAATATGCATTGGAGAGATGGTGAATGTTGCTCGGTGGTGAATCTTTGTGTAAAAATGTGTTAAATTTTAGTCATTTTCTGTGGGATTGTAGCATCAGCAACTGGCATGAGATGAATCAGACCGATGATTCCAGCTCTTTGCAAAGCAGGCAGCATGATATAATGGCACTGAGAAAATCTCCCTTGGCAACTTTTGTAGCCATGAAGTGCAAAGAGGCGTTAGATCTTACTATACTTGGAAAGAGCAGAGTCCTCGTTTCAACTATCAAAATTATTTGAAACCGTCTTTTACCATTTCCTCAGTGCTGATCCTGTGACTGTCATGAAGCTCTGGCGCCCCGGCAGGAAGCGCACCTCGGCTCTCGGCAGGCTCCTGGAGCCCTTGGTAAATCTAAGAACGCTTTCTGTAAAGGGCTGTTGCAGATACGTGTCCAGATAGATTTTTTTTTTCTTTGCACACATTCAACCTTGCCAAGTATCATTTTAAGAATTGAATGTTTCGGGTTTTTTCTTCTCTGCAACTGTCATCATCTTGCTTGGAAGGTCACCTTCTGTGAAAGTTGAATAGATGCAACTCCTTCAAGAAAAATGTTAAGGTGGGTTATAGCTTCATAATTTTAAAGGAGACATGCATGTTACAAAAATCACCAAAAGCCATTTCTATAAGTAAGAAGTTGTGAAGGCTGTCAGAGTATGTTCATTTAGGAGCTGCAGGGATTAATTGACCACCAGGAACTCTGGGTCTATTCAAGAAGTTAACTGCAGGCATTCAAAGTATGAATTTGAGCACAGAAGTGTTATCTTAGCTCTTTTAGAGCAGAGAGCATGAAGAGCCTAATTCCAAGCAGCTTCTCGTAATTGTCTCTTCTCTGAGCCTAGGAAGCTCTTGACTACTACAGAGCCGGGAAATCTGTTTCTAGCCAGCTAGCCTTCCCCAGCCAACTATCCTTCTTCCAGCTCTTACCACGCTAAATCCTAGGAACCAAGGGACAGGAAGCATGTAGCTTAGCCCGCTAGGAAATGGCTTCTCCACAACATGCCATGGGACTTGGCTTATGGCATCAGCCTTGCTCCAGAAAGCTGCCTCCACCACAGCAGGCCAAGGGAACGGCTCCGGCTGTCAGTGATAGGTGGCCCCGCCAGAAGCCCCATGAGGTCCCGAGCTATCAAGGAGCTGCTCCAAGAAATGGAGCCACTAGTCTGGGCAGGAGGCTTAGGAAGCTGGGACCCTCTTACAAGAAGTCAGGGAGGGACTTGTAGGAGAAAACCTCAGGTCAGTTCATGTTCTTTTCAGAGACACATCCACTTATGCATAAGGAACATGCATCATCTTTTGGCAATGAATTTAACAAAAAGTCTCCTCATTCCAAGTTGAAAATGCATGTGCCAGTTAAGAGGGCTTTGATTCATCCACGGTTCTCCTTTTTAAAATGATGGTGTCTTAGTCCATGTTTGTAGTGCCTGATGTTCACACCCCTGTGTGCAGTTGTACGTGTGCGTGACACATCTCAACTCCATTGCTCAGCCCCTTTCCTCCTACCCCCACCTCTTGGGCCCTCCATTTCTGAGAAAGATCCATCTCCCTACTTGCTGTTATCTGTCTTTATTTTTCTCTTTTTGTGTGTAATTTTGATTTCTCAAAAGAGAAATCAAATGTAAGAGAAACCATGCAATATTTAAAATTGTGCGTTTGATTTATTTTACTTAGCATTATTTTTAAAGATGGGATACTAAAATTGTTTCATTTGAAGTTCAGTGAGCAATGTAAAATACTATTATATGAAAGTGAAATATTAAAAGTAATTCAAGATCAGAACTATATATGGTTTACAGCTGCCGGCAGAATGCCTGTCTCAGAAGCTACCAAGCTGTTCTGTTGCCCTTTCGTCTAGGAATGCAATTGGGTGATGTCGCCGGACCTCCCTCCTAAGTAGCCAAGCGCATGCATCTGA
>NDGM010778934.1:0-11410 GCA_002564305.1 Octomys mimax
AAGAAAGAAAGAAAGAAAGAAAGAAAGAAGGGAGGGAGGGAGGGAGGGAGGGAGGGAGGGAAGACAGAAGAGCCCTGGTACAGCGCCCCACCCAGGGGCCTCTGTGTCCATGGAGGAAGTGAGAGCCACAGGACGTGGCAAGGGGAGGAGGCCCGCTTCTCATCACCCCAGCAAACAGCCGTAGCACTTTGCAGCAGATGCCAGGTCAGGAGGAGGAGACAGCTGCCACCACAGAGGGCAGTTACTAGAAAGCTGGGGCTCCAGGGCAGGCATCCACTCCTCCTTCCTTCACTCCCTCCTCATGGAGGCATCGAGCACCTCCTGGGTAGGTGAGGCAGAGAACTGCAGCCCGGGTTCTCGTCTCCGAGAGATGGATGGACAGATAACAGAGAGACAGACAGACTGACAGGTGGGCAGCTTTTTGTCTGCAGAGCCCGGGTTCCAGGTTTTCCTTTCTGCTCTACATTGGCCTTGTGGCCAGTCAGCTGTTCCAGTGACTCAGGCCTCAGTGTGATGGGGGAGGCTCCGCAGAGCCCGCCCCACAGTTCAAGGCCGCTAGACATAACCATTCACGGGTCCCCTGCTGGGTCCTCTCAGTGTGCCACACTGACCTTGTCATTGTCCTTCCAAGTCCCAAGCCTCGAGTGGGCAGTTAGCAGCACCCTGACTCTGTCCCCCTGTGTGTACTGGAGACAGCAGGGTCCCCTCTCCTGCCTTCCTCCCTGGGGTCCTGATGCGGCCTCTCCTTCACCCTGTGGTGAACCCCTCTGCTTCTAGCTCAGAAGTGTCCCCAGCCCAGCCTGTGGCTCCAGATAGGGGGCCCCTGTGCAGTCCTTAGGCAGGAGCTACTGCAGCTTCTGGGTCAGGGAGGCAGCCCCTCAGTGTCCTGTGGGGACAATGACCTGTGGCCTGGGTACCTGGGAGATGGGGAGCTTCAGAAAGGTGGGTGGATGGGTGAGTATGTGAATGGATATGTGAGTAGATGGTGGGTGGGCGGAAAGGGAGGGATATGTCGGTGGGTGGATAAATAAGTCGACAGAAGAGCAAATGGGAGGGCAGGCGCCAGTGGCCGCATGAGGTCAGCTGCGGGCACGCTGTGGTGATGACTCCTGTTTGGGAGGCCTTGGTGGCAGCACTGGGTAAAATGCTTTTGAGGGAGACAAACCAGAGAGGGCCAATCCAATGTGCACATCTGTGTCTGGGTTAGTAACCTCCTAGGCACCATGCAGGATGACAGTGTTGGGAATGGAAACAAGGGTCTGGGACAGGAAGTTTTTGCTGGAGGGATGGATGGGGACTGGCCCTGGGTCAGGCGGCTGGGGAAACAAAGTGTGGAGAGCCTGAGGGGGTCTGCAGCTCTAGGGACAGGTGTGGCATTAACTGAAACAGACGAGCCTAGGAAACACGCCGATGTGGGAAACAGTGTGGAGCTGGAGCTTAGGTACGCTGGACTAGCAAACAGGCTCTTGTAAAGGATCGTACGTCCCACAGTGATTGGAGGCACCTTGCAGAATGAGTGCTGCTTGAATGGAAGAAGTCGGGAGGCAGGGCTAGGGAAGCACACTCAGGCTCGGGCAGCCACCAGAAGGTTTTCTCACAGCCTCCCCACAGCCAGACCAAGAGGAGAAGCACTCGCTTCCCAGGGCTTAGGAGAAGGACCAGGCCAGAGCTTGCCGCACCTTCCACCTGGGCAGGCACAGAGGAGGACAGGCTCGGCAGCGTCCACTGCTCCTCGCTGTTATCCGACAGTCTTTCGTGTACCAGCCTGCTAGAGGCTTAAGCTCCCAGCGGGCCATCCTGCCCTATTTCCCCACCCTTTCTCACCTCAGACGGCTCCTGCCACTCCACAATGAATAGAGTACTTCAGGCTGGTAAATGCTGCACCCATGCCCTGGCCCTTGGTTGGCTCATTCTGCACACACGGCTCCTCTAGAGGTAGGAGAGAGGACCCCAGCGGTGGCTCAGCTCCACGACAGCTCCACACTCGTTTGTCTTCCTGCACATGGTGCCTCTCCTGCTGGACTTGGCACGCGTGGCCCACAGAAGCAGCTGTGGGGACCGCGAATGGAGTTTCTGGGATCTCAACAGCTTTAGGAGTCTATTGAAGGTTTTATTTAGTGTGAAATAATTTCTCACCTTATGTACTTGGTATTTGCCTTAGCAGTAAGCACCAAAGCCATGTGTAACAATGTGTGTGTTTATTACACATGGCACTTCCCAGCCGTAGAAACTCCTAGAATTAGCATGAAAGCTGGCGGTGAGACGCACACCCGTGCTTCTGTAAACTGATCGTGTTGGAAAGCACAGAAGTATTGTCACGCATATTTCATTGTTACAACCTTCGTATTCCACTTGGGTATTTTGTCATTGAAATTCAGCATAACTCAATGAGTTTAAAAGATTTCCGTGTCCTTAGAAATGCACTCATTTCTACGCGCAGGCTGCTCCAGCTTTCATTTCGGCACAGAATGCATCTGCAACAGTCCCTCGTTCCTTTGCAAAGCCTTTGGGCCCACCGTGGCCCTGCCAAGGAGCCTGGGAGGGCCCTCCACCTCTGCATTTCTCCGTGTAGCTGAAGGAACGCAGCTGTCTGTCGTGGCAGAAAGGAGGCCTGCACACGGCTCCTTGCTCTGACGTGGCATGGGGGTCTTTCATCTGTGCAGCCCTTGTGAATTTTATGATTTGCACGATTCAGAGTGTCAGGCAGCTATGAAGATTCTGCGAGGAAAGAAAGCCAGAGCAGGCCGTCGGCCACGCCAGCCTCCCTGACAGGCCTCTCCAGGGCATGTCGAGCGTGTGTTGCTGTCAGGCTGCACCTTCCCAGGGGAATTCTCCTGCCCACTTCCTGAGGGACGTGTGTGTCCAGCCACTGGCCTTGAGTTGCTCTGCAGACACCTAGGCTAATGCACTGACCACCCCACCCAGCAGGGGTCCTGTGTGCTCTGGGGAGGTTTCGGAGGACACCTTCAGGGATGCCCGTTGCCAGCATAGTCTCCGTGTCATGAGGAGGGGAGGGGAGCCTCTAGCTGGCTGCTTCTGCTTGCGTCCATGCTGGGTAAATGCTCGCTCTTAAGGAGTGGGGAGGGAGGACTCAGTTTCCAGGTCCCGGAGGTGGCGGCTGTATCACCCTACATGGCCACTAAGACCTGGTGCTCTTGCTGTTGTTCCTATCATGCTTTCAACTTCCTGTACAAGAGGTGGAAGACAGCTTTGAGTGACAGGCTTTGGGAACCAATTGGGTGGAAGGACCTGGCTAGACTAGCACTGCTGGAAAAAGAAGGGAGTGGAGCAGAAACTTGCCCCAGGGATGGCTCAGCTTATGTGGCTGGGTCCCTGTAGGGGACATGCTGAGCAGGTCACAGGGCACCTCTGTGAAGTCACTACTCTCCCCCATGTCAGAGCAGAGCAGGAAGTGGTTCTTGCCTCTTTTGCAGACTTGCAGGTTCTTGCCCCTTGGAGGGGGCTGGTGCATGGGGCAGAAGGCTCTCTCAAGCTCACCCCCTCCAGAGCCCTGCAGGCCCCAGAGACAGGGAGAGAGGGGGCACCCAGGTCCCATGAGGCTGAGCCCTGCAGTGTGTTCGCTCCACAGAGTAATCCTTTGTGTTGAGTGCTGTGTCCCGGTATTTACTTCATGACTGAGGAAACCAAGGCAGGGAGATTAAGGAGCTTGGCTAGACAAGATAGCCTGCACATAAGCTCAACTGCAATACAGGTGGCATCCGTGGCCACCTGCTTTCGAGACCTCCCTGATGGGGGCTGGAGCTCCGGGGGCTGGAGCTCTGTGAAAGACTCGGCAGGGGCTTGATTTGGGGTGGAGTCAGAGGGATGTGGAGTGATACTTGGTGAGCGCCCACTGTGTGTAGAAAGGAGTGAAACCTCTGGCTTGATTTCCACAGGAGCCTTTCAAGAGCTGGAGGCTGCTGCTTTGCTGGTGAGGACACTGAGCCACTGAGACAGACACATGACCAGGTCACACGGCTGGCAGGTGGCAGAGCCTGAACCCCGATCCTGCAATCCTCGTTTCTTCGCGGTGGCATCGTGCAGCTGTGAATGTCTGAGTTGTTAGGCTCAGGCCGCCCCCGTGGGCAGGCCCCACCTTGGGTCTGAGGGCGGTGCGTGCAGACACTGGAGCCTGGGCTGGACTCTGCTGTTCTTCACCATGCTTCCAAAAGCTCTTTTAGCTCACGAGCTGGACACAGATTCTTTTCTGGAGAACAGAACCCTGGTCCTCCTGGCAACCTAACTACTCTGGACTTGGGGTGGGGAGTGCTCTAGGGGCCCCAAATTAAGGGCAGCCGTGGGTCTTGGCTGAACATGGGCCTCTGCCCTGGAGGTCCCTCCTAGAGGCTGCAGTGAGACTTTGAGAGGGTGGGAAAGCTGTGGGTGTGAGCATCGGAGAGGGCGCCGCGCCTGCCGTGGGACTCTCCTTCCTAGCGCTGTTGGTGCCGGGCCCTCTGGGTCTGTGTCAGGTTGCGAATGCCACCGTGGTCCACAGCACTCTGCGACAGCCCCCGAGGGAAGGGTTTTGATCAAGCATGAGCACTGGAGACCACAGCGTCGCTTAGGCCATCAGGTGCTCCGGCTACGGAGTGCTGCTCCTGGGAGCTTAGGGCTAAGGAGGAGCCACGGAGGAGCTTGGAGATCCCTGTTGCACTTCTTGGGGGCTGTGTGGTGGGTGCCCACACAAGGGCAGTGTGGGAGGGGCAGCATGCTAGGCCAGAGCGGAAGGCATGAACTCGGACTTGGCATGTTCCTGGGGGGCTCTAGCCTTGGGCCTCTGCAGAGGCTCCCTGAGTGGCCCAGGAGGGCATGAAGATGGTGCTTCAAGCCCAAGCGACACATATGTCACTCAGGCACCAGCGTCTTTGATGCAAGGAAGACAACCACCCAGAAGATGGCAAGTGTAGCCGGGGCTCGTGGACAGGACGAGGAGGCTGCTTCTGGTTGCTTGCTTAATAAGGATTTACTTTAGTGCTCAGCTGGTAGGTCACCTTGGGCAAAGCTCCACGAAAGAGCCAAATTGTTCCACGGTGTTTCTGTTAGGATATCAGCCTACCAGCGTGGGGAACAGACTGTGGCTACCTGGCTTTTTTCCATTATTCTTTGTTTTTTTGGCTAATATCAGCTGTGTGTTGGGCTGGCTGGGGCAGAAAGGAGCAGAGCTGCGGTGGGGCCATACTTAAGCTCATTTCACCGGCCACCTTCTTGTGCCAACATGAGGCCGCACTGGCCTCTCTGCCCGGCTCACAAATCATAATTACAGCCACATTCCAACATTTATGTACCCGGCTGGGTTCCCATCCTGAGAGCTTAATGAAATGAGTGACAGAAGGCATTCTGCCCAAGGTCTGTCAGCTGGCTAATGTTTCCCCACCAGTGCGCTGTAATAGCTTGTGCCATTATTAAGGCAAACCTGACCCCTTTGGAGAGGGCCTAGTCAGATGTCACATCCGCATTCTCCAGTGGCCCTGGACAATTGCATTCCACAGCGAGAGCAGTCTTGGGAGGACGGTTTCCCAGGGAAAGGCAATCCAGGTTCCCTTGATGTCTTGAGAGTCTTGGTTTCCTCTATCAAGTCTACTGCACGGGTTTCCAAGATTAAAGATTATGAGCCAAAATCAAAGCCTTCCTTAGTTGAAAGAGAATAAACAATTGAAATATGCAAGATGTTTATACTTCCAGCTGCATGTACAGACACACAAACCCATACACTCGCCTTCCGTGGGCACTTCTCACGCTGTTTACTGTGCGTGAGTCCACATCAGACTGTACCTGGGGCCGCTCAGTAGCGGGCACAGTGAGCCCTCCAGTCTGAGTCTCGGGCTGTCCTGTCCTTTTCTGTTCCCTTGAGCAGGTGATCTGCAGAACTTGTGAGACCAGCTGTCTTCTGAGTTGGACGTAACCAGAGGAGTGTTTGTGCCCTGGAACTGAAGTTATTTCCCGCTGGACTTGAGGGCTGCTTCCTGCTGTGGTCGGGTCATCCCCTGCAAATCTCGTGCTCACATTTGGCGGCCACCATGATGGTGCTGGGAGGGGGTACCTTTAAGAGGTGTCCTGTTTCAGGGACTCCACCCTCATGAGTGCTGACATGGGGGGACAGTTGTTCTGGAAGTGGCTTTGTTATAAAGGTGCTTTCTCCCTGCCCTCCATCACGTTGTGGTACAGCAGGAAGGCCCTCATTGGCTGCCCTCATTGGCTGCACCCAGCCCCTTTATGTAAGAAATACATTTTTAAAAAATGAATTCAGATTCCCACACATCTGAAACAAACTTATTATTAAAATTACACAAAACACATTCTCGTATTTTCTGTCTTGGTTTATCCCACTCTAGTTTGTTTTAGTTCCTATTTGGAACATTGCTCGTGGCCCTCAATGCTTGCTAGTGGGACCCTCCATTTGCAAAACAGTGTCTCAGGCAGCCACCTCCATAGAGCTCTTCAGGCGCAGAGCTTAAGGCCCCGCCCTACACCCACACAGCCTGTGAGCGATTCCGCACATCTGAACCCCAACGCAATTTTCTCCCCTCATAGAGCCCAGCCCTGACCTAACCATTCCCTTCCGCAGATGAAAACTGTAATTACTCAGATTCCTCTCACTGTAACAAAATACCTGAGAAAAATAATGTCAAGGAGGAAGACTGACTCTGGCTCACAGTCCCCAAGGCCTTGGCCCACGGCCCACAGGCTCACTGCTTTTAAGCCTATGGCAAGGCGGAAGTGCCATGGCAGAGAGTATGGGGCAAGAAAGCTGCTCACTTCCTGGAAGCAAGGAAGGGGACAGAGTGGGCAAAAGCCATGGCCAAGGGGCTGAGGAGCAGGCGCAGCCCCCGAGGGCAAGCTCACTCCCCTCAGCAGGCTCCACCAGCTCCCAACGAGGCTGTCTGGTCATCACCTCAGAGAGGATTTGTACTGGTGGAGTTGGAGCCCTGTGTCTCAACCGCCTGCTCAAATCACTACTTTTCAACACAGAAGGCTTTTGGGGAGATGTTTTAGATCTAAACCATAAGAACTTTGTTACCAATGGGACAAAGACTGCGACCAAGGCCACAGGGCCAAAGCAGGATCTGACATGAGTCAGACCTTACACAACCTGCAGCCAGCTGTGTGAGGTACGTACCTGGACACAGGAGGCAGGCACCCTGATATCACCGGAGCAGGCAGCCTGAGGGGTTCAAATGACACAGAAATGGCTGGCTTCACATCACCATGGTGCAAAATGGGGAATCCTGGTGAAAGGCGGGAGTTTTTGAGGACAGAACTGGGGGACTTGGTCAGGTGACCTCTGAAATCACACTTCATTCTCCACAGCCTCCAGGCAGGACCCCTTATCCCCTTGTGCTTTTAAACCAATCCAGCTTCACCTGCAAAGACCTGCAGCATCATAGGCAGAGGAGAAAACTCCAGGCAGATGGAGTGGCAGTCCACGGAGGAAGGTTTGGAGTGAAACAAGACCCACACCTCAGGCTCAGCTTGGCCCTGCTCAAGCACTATTATATAATTTAGCACCTCCCAGATTAGAGAGGGGGTGTCACACAGTGAGCAGCCCGCCCAGCTCTTCCAAGAGCCTCCCCTGCCCCCGGGGCTGTCTCAGAGCCTTCCCTAGGGGCCTTCCTTCCCCCCAGGTTCTCACTGCGTCTCTTTCCACTCTGCTGCTGCTTCTGGACATCTCAGCCCAGCATCCACTCCACACCAGGCTACTTCCTCTGCAGAGCCAGGTTGCTGTGGGTCCTCTGGGCTCCAGCAAGAGCTGCCTGCCTGGAAACAGGGCACTAGTTTTATTCAAAGAACCTGCCATCACATCTAACTCATACTTGGCGGACTGAGTTGAGCCCATGTGGGAGCTGAGCCCACTAAAATGTGAAGCCGCAAGCCTTCATCCTGCCTCCAGCCCAGGGCTCAAAGCCGAAAAGGGTGTGCTTATCTAACGCCCCCTCCCGCTCCCAGGAAGCTGGAACTCCCAGGATGCTACTAGGAAGCTGTGTTTCTTTGGAGCACAGGCACGGAGAAGTAGTGGCAGTATTGGCAAGGAGCTATGTCACGCAAGCAGAGCCCAGGGAAGAGAACACGGAGCTGTTGAGGAAGGCAACTCCCAGGCGTCTGGCGGCGCAACTTAGGAACAGGGTCTGGGGCAGAGGGCTGTGGTCCTTGGCTCCAAGGCTGAGAAAGTCAGAGAGGCCTGCAGCTAGGCTCAGGTCCCGGCTGCGATGCCTTGAGCAACAGTGACCTTCACTTGCTCTCCCCTGAGGTCCTTAGGGACTTCCAGGGTATGTGCTTTGCCAGCTTCCCATGGCTGGGTCATAGCACATGAGGCCCACGGCTTAAAGGAGCAGCACTGTGATTGGGCTTGTGATTTTGTAGGATTTGGTCCATGGTGGGTTGGCTCCAGGGAGGAATGTCATGGCGGAAGGACACCGCAGAGAGACTTAGCTCATGGCATCTAGGAAGTGCAACAGGGAAACTGCCAGAGAGGAAGGTGTGAAGGACCCTGCAAGTCCCCAGTGTCACTCCTCCATGACTCACCTGGATACACCCCAAGTAGCTTTGGCAATCCCCTGGATTACCAAAGCCCATCCAGTTGACACCTCACCTCTATCTTCCCAGCATGCTTTGAGGGTTGAGTGAGATGGAGAGAAAGAAACTTAGCCTGCAAGGGACACGAGGACTATCAGGCATTAGAGCAGAAACTGGGCTGGTTCTAAAACTTGTGCTGTCTGCAAGGCAGCCAGGGGGAGGGTGCTGCAGAGCTCCTTGGGGAAGCACTTGGGAATCCAACCGTGGGCTGTGAGCCAATGTCCCAGCTATGCCTGGCAGCCCAGCACCAAATCTGCGGTGGCCGTGGTGGCAGCGGTCAAGATGTGGCTGGATGTTCTATAGCACGAGGTAGGGATTCTGCACCAGTGAGCCCTCTGAGCTCATAGGAGTCTTGCCTGCCCGGGAAGAGGGGCTTTGCCACCTGATACCTTTCTGGAGTGCCAGGAGTGATGGATAAAGCACCTCTGCCTGGCCCCCAGTGTCATATCTGCTCAGAGTGCAAAACAAAGAGAGTACAGGAGAGTGGGCATGACACAGGTGCCCGTGTTCATAACACACACGTAAGTCAGTCATAATTTCACTAGTGGGAGGAAGACATGCTTCATGCTCTTGCTGCAAGCTGTATTTTAAATATATTTTCTTTATGAAAATAGAATTTCTATATAGGTGATTTCCAATCTGTCTTGGTAATTTGCTGTTTAAAGTTAGCATATAAGAATTTGCCAGGTCTTAAAGATGTTTCTCAAAGGATTTATTGGTTGTGGGCAATGTGATCTATTCACTCAGGCCCCTGATTTCAGGTACAGATCACCTGGACTTCTTCCCTACGACAGTCAGCACTGCGGCCGGCCTTGAGAATGGGTTATTCTACCAACTTCTGCCCGCCTTTCTCCTGACAAGCAGTGTAAGCAGCTCTGCTGCTGCGGGTGAGAAGGGAGAGCCAGGTGCCTGGGGTTTTTCCACAGGAAGTGTATCTGCACCAGTTGGCCTCTGTCACTGAAGGTGTGGGGGCCTCCCCAGGACTTGAGGTACCTGCCACAGATTTGCCACCCAGAAGGGAGGAGGGGCAAATAGCTGCTTCGATCTCTATAGCAGCCCTAGGGGAAGAGCAGACAGAAGGTCCCCACCGCCTAGGCTGACCACTCACCCGGGTCTCCAGGCCAGTGAGTAGAAGTGGATGGCAGAGAGAGCTGCCCCCCTGCTCCCCAGGGTGCGCACAGCAAGGACAAGAACACAGAGCCATCGTAACTGTCCACCGCCTTGTCTGATGCTGGTGGCTGAGAAGGACACAAATAAGGACTCGGTTGTGTGCTCACTGCCTTGTGCACTCATTGGGCCCAAATGCTTGCTAGCCTCCAGCGTCCATTCTTTCCCTTGGGGACATGGTGCTTGATACGTTGTGTCGACCTGAGGGGCCAGAAGCTCACCTGGGTCCTCATCAACTCCATACCCGCCCCCCGAGACGTGGAGGTCCCTGCCCCAGAGTGACTCAGCGCTTAAAGGGTGTATCAAGGGATTGAGGAAGGCTTGTGGGCTGCACTTCCTTGGAGGAGCCTGGATATTCGCAGCAGCCACCGCCCCTTCCTGGAGGAGCTCCGGTCTTTGCAGTCAGTGTGGAAGGAAGAGAGAGGCTTGATGGATGCTGCAGCTGCTGCTGCTCCTCTGCTCGTCACTGTTTTCTGCCACCATGAGCTGCTGCCATCTGCCTTGGAGCCAGCTGAGTATGGACCGAAACCTCTGCAAACTGTGAGTTAAATAAACCTTTCCTTCCTTCATTTTGGGTGTCGGTATTTTGTCCCATCAACAGGAGAAAAGTAACTGAGACAGGAACCCACTGACTTAGTACTTTGATTGACAGGCACTAATTGAGCCTCCCCATGTGCCCTGATAAGCATGCAGCACTGAGCCCCATGGTGTCACCAGTTTCTGTGGGAGGCAGACCCCAAGCCAACACACAAGCATGCACACCAATGCACATGCTCTAATAATACTTAGGCTAACTGCTGCACGGGACCAAGTTCTTGCTGAAGAGTGAGAGGAATCCCTGGGAGAGCAGTGTTTGGGGAGTCCTTCTAGAAGAACGGGGGATAGTAGCTAAGTACAAGCAGCGTCTGCAGGGCCGGAGGTGTGTGTGCTGGGCCGAAACTCTGAGGAACAGGGACAACACACTGACCTGAGGGCCACAACAAGCCCATCGCCTCTCTTCGTTGATAGAGGTTTATTGGAACACAGCCACATCCACATGGTTGTGTCCCATGTGTGGTTGTCTTCGTGTCACGGTGGCAGAGTTGGTCAGTTGTGGCAGAGACCAGATGGGTCTGAGCCTACAGTGCTTACTATCTGGTTCTTCAGAGCAATCGGTAAACAGTGCTGGCTCAGAAAAAATCAGGCAGGGTGGCTGGGACACGGTGAACAAGGGCTTCTCTAGGACAAGAGAGGGAGGGCAGGCAGCGGGGCTGAAGGGGCTGAAGGTGAGCTGGAGCCTTTTCTGAGCAGCAAAGGGGAGCCATCAATGAGGAACTTCAGTAGCAGTGCACTGCTCCGTGTCCTGGAGAAGCTTGCTGCCCTGACCTTCCTGACACGGCCATGGCTGTTCTCATCATCACAGGAGCTCCATGTCACTGAGGATGGCTCTGGTCCTTTTGTGGGCCAGCTCTGGTCCTCCCCTCGAGCGTCACTTCCTGCCTTCAGTGCAGATCCCTCAGCTACTAGCACAGATCCTTTATGTCACCAGCACAGACTTCCTAGCCTCCACCTCTGACCTTTAGGCCTTCTCAGTGCAAATCAGGGAAGCAGGCTTGAGTGAGGCATTGTCGTGGGCTCCAGGCCCTCGCTGGACTCAGGCAGGATGGTGCTGCAGGCTCCAGGCCCTCGCTGG
>NDGM010779096.1:0-16438 GCA_002564305.1 Octomys mimax
CACACACACACACACACACACACACACAATAAATAAATAAATAAATAAATAAATAAATAAATGCTTTAAAAAAAAACAACTTTGTGAGATAGACAGGACTACTGGCACCACCTCAGACTCAGGCTCGGAAGGCAAAGCTTTTCGCCCAGTGTGCCACAGCTGAGACAGGGCCCAGGGAGGCGGAACCCAACCAGGCTACCTGCAACCCCAAGCTTGCAACCACACGTGAAGATGGCCTCCTGGACGCAGCCTTTGCTAAGGTAGACTTGTCACCATTCCGGAGCTTGCACTACTATGTCCCACAAGCTATTAGTGGAGCCAGGCAGCAATGCTCTATAGATGAGATCCAGGCCTCCAGACCCCTCTTCCTGTCGAGCTACTGGTAACCACGCTTGTTCGTTTTGCCCGCCCAGCCCAAAGAACCTGTAGCTTGCTGCCTACTATGGTGAAACAGACCTTCACCAGGCGTGTCAACATGCACAATACAGGATAGAAATATGCCATGTTGGCCAGTGTCTCTGAGTTATGTTAATCCAGCACCCACCGGCAACGTGCTGGGAGATTAAGAAGTCACCCAGGGAAGCCACACAGGGATGAAGCACCAGGCTCAAAGACAAATGCCAGGGCAGGTGTGAGAGCGCACGGTGGCCTCATTGGGCACAGACTCAGGAGTAAATCTGAGCTGCCCCCTCCTCCATCCAAGTGTGGGGACAAGGAATCCAGTTGGCCCAGCTGTCGCATGGCTGATGTTGGCTGAGGCAGGGCAAGGAAGTCCACAGAAATAGGCAGCATCAGCATGATGATGAGGTAGAGATGAAGGTCATTCCTGTTTACCCAAAAAACACTTGAAAGGTCATATGGTTTATGCCCAGAACCTGATTCATAAGATGCTAAAATACATCCCTCTTGGGGTCTATGTGTGATACTCCCAAAATTTCTGTTGTGACTGAATCCTTCTGGTGACCAGATCACAGCCAGGACCTTGCAGAGGTCCTCGAGGGGCAGCCCTGGGTCGAGGCTTCAGGGAGGCACCATCCTGAACCAGAGCAACGCTTGCTAGACACCGACTCCGCTGAGGTCGTGACCTTGGGCCTCCACAGCTGTGAGCCACCAATCTCCATGCTTTACCCAGGCTCAGGTAATTTTGTTACAGCGACACAGACGAAGGCAATC
This sequence comes from Octomys mimax, assembly GCA_002564305.1. NCBI lineage: Eukaryota > Metazoa > Chordata > Mammalia > Rodentia > Octodontidae > Octomys > Octomys mimax. The sequence goes on from NDGM010779096.1 coordinate 1,174, forward strand.
ACGCAGCATCTGTTCACGCTGCACGACTTCTGCCTGTGCAGCCAGCCCGAGAGACAGCTGCCGCCCAAGGCGAGATGCCAGTCCCTCCTCACCACGGCGAAGCCCTCCAGGGTCTGTAACAGGCTCATTCTGCTCTGTAACCGGATTACAGAAGCAAGGAAATGCCTTTAGGGCCACACAGGATTTTAAAACCCCAAAGCTTAACTCTCGTGTCTGAAGTGAATTCAAATAATCTTTCACAACCCACCTACTTCGCCCCGTGTCACACCTTGCGTGGGGGGTGCCTGCGGCACTTCAGCTTACAAACAAGAATTTCCTGCTGTCTTCATCTCCATTTGCCTTCGCGACTTTCCTGGCCCAGGCAAGCCCCCAGGATGATCAGTGAACCATCAGCCACTCTGGACAACTAGCAGATGGGGGCAGAGACGCTGCTCAAGCCAAAACAATTTCTCCTACTGAGTGAGGCTTCCAAGGCCCCTCCAGGAAACACCACACCACAGCGCACTGGGGTGGCGATCCTATCGGAAGGCTGCTATGTGCAGGAAAATGCAACCAGACATCCCAGCAGGCCCTCTCGGGCAGTAAGACGAAGACTGGTAACCCAGGAAATGGAATTAGGCCTTCCCACAGGACGTGCTGCCAAACATGCTAAATACTGTCTATCAGCAGGCCACCGAGGGCCAGGCAAGCTTTGACTCATCCCTGAATCCACTGGGTGGCAGCGCCTCCCATCCCCCAAGTCACAGCATGCTGTTTGTCCCAGGCACAGTGGAGAACACCACCCCTTTCTCTAAAGGCACCTGGAGAGGGAAACTTGCTGGGGTGACTTTGCTTCTAGCCAAACAGCCTGGGCAGGATGCAGGAGGGCAGGGAAAGGCAGAGGTGAATTAATTCCTCAGCAGTCAGGTCCAGCCCGAGCAGGAAAGAGCTGGACTTTCTAGTTACCACCTGGAGTATCACAAAAGAACACTGATTCTCACAGGCAGGAGGGCAATCCACGACACCCGCCCTTTGTGGCGATTTTATTTACCTTGAACACAATGGCCTCCTTGGCCCAGGCCAGGTGAGAGTGGGAGGTGAGGGAGCCCCAGGGCCAGGGAACCAGAACAGGTTCTTTTATCTTTGCCACTCCTGCAAACCCAGGGGCTTTCCAAGCTCGGCACTCTCCGTCTCCCCAGCAGCCCTGGACCACGCAGGGGAGAGCCTTCCCACCCTGCAGGCTAGGAAAGTGATGGTCACTGAGGTGAAGCCAATTATCCAGAGACAGACCTTGTATGGGAACAAGTAGGTGACAGCACAGGAAATCTGACTCAAGAACTTGAGACTCAAGCCTGTCATCTGCGGACTTCGTTAGGGGTCAAGAAAGACAACGAATCCTCCACAATGTGTGTTAACACCACGGCACTGTCAGGACAGAGAGAAGGCCAGACGGATGAGATCCAGGAGGTGGGGGCAGAAAAGGTCAAGCCTATTCATCCGGAACCTTCTTCTTCTTCTGTAAAAGAACAGGAATACCAACTTTGTTGATGACAGGTAGGAGCCATGGGAAGTCGGGCCTGGCAGAAACCCCCAGGATTCCCTAGAGAGTCTGGGATTTACGCCAGTGCTGGTGCTTCTCCCTGCTGGCTGCAGCTGGTGCCAGGGGGACTTGGCAAGTCTTGGTCCCAGAGGTCATGTGACCTGCCTGAGATCCTCCAATCAACGGACCACTCAGCCACTCAAGGACTGATCAACTTTGACTCTGAAACTCAACAGACAAGTGCACAAGGATGCTTTCAGCTGCGCAAAGCATTTTTGCAAAGACATTTCTCCTGTCTGTACCACGTACAGCTCTCTCACACAGCTGTAGAACTTATTCCTCATCCCTCAGGTCTGAATTTCCCATGTGGCCTGCTGCAACCAGGAGGAGCCAATGAAAGTGATGCCCTGCCAGGCCCAGTGCTAGGATGTGAGAGGTCTAAAAGTTTCTGGTTTTGCCCTCTAGGAACTGAGTCAAGACATCTGACCACTGTGAGGAAGACAGAGGCCTGAAGGGGAGGGAGGCAGAGTCAGGGGAAGTTCACAGCCTACAGGTAGAGAAACAAGATAGCCCCCAGGTGAGGTGCCCACATGGATGTCCCAGCCATAGTCATGCTTCAGCTTCACTGGTGACCACAACAGACACCACTGGGGGTAGAAGAACCAGCCGGCTAAGCCCTGCCAAATTCCTGGGCAGTAAAATGCTAGCTTTAAGCCACCATGGGTGGTCAGTTCCTGAGACAGATAATCCAAACAACAGTTACACTGTTTGTAACAGAAACACTGAAAGCAAACCATCTCCCTACAGAGACTGGTTATAACCCCATGCCACATGCACGCCAGGAGGGCACAGCACAGCTGTTGTGAAGGAAAACAGGATGCTGACCAAAAAGACCACGAGAAGACCGCACTTCCCACACCTTGCAATGGCTAGAATAAAAAGGGCAGACACAAACACTGGCAAGGACACAGATAATGGGAAGAAAGCTGGCTGGCAACACCACTTTGGAAGCCAGTCCTGGCATTTCTCAAAAGGTAAAACCCTAACTTCCTGCCAGATGATCCAATTTATTTTGTTGTCTGAGAAATGAAACTTTCTGTCCATACAAAATCTTAAAACACAAATATTTATAGCAACATTATTCCCAGTATTAAAAAAAATGGAAACAACACAAATGTCCACCAACTGCTAAATTGGACAAAATATTGTCCAATTAGTGGAATATTATTTGGCAATAAAAAGGAATGAAGCCTTGACCTGCACTACACAACAGGTGGATCTCAAAGTCTTTTGTCAGGGAAAGGAAGTCACTCCAAGAGGGCACACACTGTATCATTTCATTTCATGCCATGTCCAAAGTAGATCATCAATTCCAGTAGGACAGTGAGAAAGGGGGGTGACTGCTCATGGGTATGGAGGGTTTTGGGGGGATGATGCAAACATTCTCACATTAGACAGTGGTGTCGGTTGTACCAACTCTAAATGTACCAAAAAGTCCAAGCTGAACATCTCGAGAGTGACTGGTATGGACTTTAAATAACTTAAGGTTGGTACCTGCCACATGAAAACACGTGCACATGCCAAGCTCTGCTATTTGCTGCTCTTCACCGAGGCATAGTGACTGCTTGAATTCAGCAAGCACAAACGCAAACAGGGGAACACACCCCACTTTTGATGGGTTCAGAGCAACATGTTCCCATGTTCTGCTGGCTCTGAGGGACAAGCCCGGCCGGCTGGTCAGCCCAGCTTGTGGCCCTGCCTAGGTGTGGATAATGTGTCCCTCTCCCAACTCAGAGGGCCATCAGGGCCATCTGACTACAAACCCGATCAATGTTCTGGCCACTTTCACATGCACTACCTACTAAAGAAACAACAGCCTGACCCAGGTCAACTTCTCCCTTGTGAGACCCAAGATCCCCCAAGTCCTGTTCTGCAAGGGCGATCCTGGGCTGGGAGGTCAATATTTAACTACTAGCCTGGGACCAGCACAGTGCTGGGCTGGAGGGTGCCCCTTCCAGGGACACCGTGTGAACTGGCGGAGGTCTAACCCTGGGCACGGAGGAGCAGGAGGGGCTGCACAATGCAGGCCAGGTTCATCTGCAGTTTATCTCTTGTCCCACATTCTCCAGGAAAGATCTGTCCCCAAGGAAAGTGGGTATGTTCAAATCTCAAGGGCGCAAGGGCAAGAGTATGGTTTTGGTTTTGGTTGGTTGGTTGGGTTTTTTATTTCCCCTTTTGTGGCTCCAAGGCTTTGGAAAGACTCTGCCCTTCAAGAGTCACTCATGACGTTCAACAGGAGTCAGATTCCCTGGTTGTGGATGGGGGACACCTCAAATCTGTACCTCAGAGGGCCCCGGAAGGCTGCATGCCAGCACAGCAGTAGGAGAGATAGCCCTGGCGCTGGCCACAAAAGCCAAGTAGTCTGGTATCTGGGGATGCCTTTGGCCTCTCATGAAGGCCATAGGAGACACAGCTGCCAACAGAGTCACACAGTGCCCACCTCATCACCTGCACCATCCCTGCCCCCTCTCAAAACCCAGGTTCAAGGTTTTGATGGGAACTTGCCTCCTTCCATCTCCTGCCAGTGGGCCCAGAACCCAGGATCTTAAAAATTGGACCAGACCTTGGAATTCTACTCCAGAGCCAAGTGGTCTGACCACCAAAGAAGAGAAAAACGAATTTCAGATTGTGCCCTGAAGAGAAGTCCTCGTCCTGAGCAGCAGAACCTGTGAGTCTGCTACCATACATGGGAAAGGGTCTGCACGGGTGGTTACATTAGGGTTTCTGAGCTGGGGAGACAGCCCTGGATTCTCCAGATTGGCTCAGAGCTGTGTCCAAGATCCTCCTAAGTGACCAACAGGAGCAAGAAAAGGAGACTTAAGACAAAAGCAAAGGTCAGAGGGAGGCAATTGCAGGCTTTGGCCCCATGCCAAGGGAGGAGGTGTTTCTAGAAGCTGGAAAAGGCCAGCAAAAGGATCCGTCCCTGGAGTCTAGGACAGAATCAGCCCTACAGCCACCTCGACCTGAATCTATTGAGACCCATTCAAACCTCCTGGGCCACAAGAGAATAAACCTGTGATGCTTTAACCCACTGAACAGGCAGCCCCTTGTTAGAGCGGCCAGAGGAACCAATACAGCGCCTCTAGCTGCAATCTGGCTGAGACCTGTTCTCAGGCTCTGCTAAGAGCGACAGACAGCGGCCTGTGAGGGCCGGGACCCTGGATATGAGGAAGTTCCCAGCACATGCTGGGTTACACTCTGGGGAGCGGTGATGCCGGCACGGTGGCGCATAAGCTGCGGGCCAAGGAAAATGTTTGTAAGATGGGGTAACAGTGAGAATGACCCTGGGTGGGCTGAAGGGAGGACGTGATCAGGGCCAGCACAGAGTGTGCCTCACGGTCCCCGTGGTGTGTACCATGTGTCAATGGCAAAGTGCGTCTCTGACCCTTGGTTGACCTTGCTCCATCCATAAAGTAAGGAGCACAGGGCGCTGGCACAGGGACCCTGTTTCCTCCAAGCAGCCACCTTGAACAGAGGAGCCCACTGAACTCTGCACCTGTGCAGGACGCACAGTCCTGCGTCCCAAGGCTGGGAGGACCGAGCTCAGAAGGGGCGAATCTACCAGTCATCCCGTGGCATCAAGAGGAGTCCTCTGGTTGTGCCAGGCAGAGGGTAAGGCCTGCGGATTGCGGTGCACAGGAGACACGAGAAGTAGGGGGAGCAGCATGTGGGAAACGGGAGGAGAAAGACCACCAGGCACGGGCTGCGGGTGGGCAGTCATGGGCGCCCTGCAGGACTTCTGGCCACAGAGTCAGGTCCCGAGTCTCCCCTCCAAGGCTCGGAACCAACCACAATCTCACTCTCCTGCTCTTGGAGAGCTCTGAGGCTGGACATTTTTGAAGCCCTGCGTGCCGTGAGAGGCTGAGAGAACATTCCTGCTTAGACAGTCGGCGAGGGTGGCCGGCGTCCCAGGCCAGCATGATGTCATGGGCCCCAGCCCGCTCATGGCTGTGAACGATGAGTCAGGCTGGGAAAGCACACTCCTCGGAGCACCTGGAGCAGGCCCAGCTGCGCGCCCGCCTGCGGGGAAGCCCGGGACGCCGATCAAAGGGCCTGGGCGGAAGTCGGCCTGCCCAGCCCGGCCACCAGGCACCGGCCCCTCCTGCACCCCAAGCTCCCCAGCCTGACTCAGGGAAGCCCTGCTTTTCCAGCAAGCTACCCAAATAGCTCTGGCGCCCCCGAGACGGGACAGTGAAGTCAGGAAGGCCCCACACTTTTTATAAACACGCTTTTTTAAGGCCGTGCACCTCCAGGAAGACTAAAATTAAGCACAGTGGGCGAAAGGTGGAAAAATACACAGAGGCGCACAATATTCTCCTGCCACAGATGGAGCTGGGAGCCAGCCCACAGCTTTCCCACCGCCCCTGGTCTAGCCCAGCTGGCTGCTGAGGGAGTCCACAGGGCCTGCAACACTCTGGTCCGGCACTCAGGAGGGTAACAGCAGTGAAATAAGGTTGGAAAGATGGCGCAATGCAGTGCGCCTTTAGGAAGTTCACTCATTCTAGCGCCGTCAAGGCTCCAAGAAGTCCCGCTGCAGAGAAATGTCTACTCTAGCAACGGAGGCTGGGGAAGGCTCCACAGCGTGCACAGCAGAACCACACAGCTGGCAAGAGGGAAGAAAAGCACAGGAGCTCGATCTGCCCATCAGACACAGCGGCGGCAGCGATGGACAGTGGTCTACAGAGGGCCGGGACCCTGGATATGAGGAAGTCCCCAGTGGGTGCTGGGTCATGCTCTGGGGAGTGGTGATGCGGGCACGGTGGTGCGTAAGCTGTGGGCCAAGGAAGGCATTTGTAAGACGGGGTAACATGAGGATGGCCCTGGGGTGGACTGGAAGGGAGGACGTGATCAGGGCCAGCACAGAGTGGACCCCACCACAATGGCAAAGTGCGTCTCTGACCTTTGGTTGACCTTGCTCTGTCCATAAAGCAAGGAGGAGCTCAGGGCACAGCACAGGGACCCTGTTTCCTCCAAGCAGTCGCCTTGAACAGAGGAGCCCAATGAACCCTGCATCTGGAAGGGGACAACTCTTTCTCTCTCCTTCATAAGTAGGAAATGGAGCTCAGAGCAGCCCAGCAGTGGCTCAGGTGGCGGAGTGCCAACCTGGGGCCTTCGTCAAGCAAGGTAACAGCTACGATGATAAGGGGCTGGGGCCACTGGAGGAAGCTCGAGTCCACTCCCACCCACGCCTTCAACCCCACCCCTGCTCCTGTATTCTGTAGGTAAAAAACGAACTGCCTTGCCTTTCTTAGGGTAAAAAGAAAAGCTCCTTCCTGTGTTCCAGAATTAGAGACATAGTGTCACTAAGAAGCCCTGGGGACAGAAAAGACGCACTATTAATAATTCTAGTGAGCAGGGCCTGGGTCACACCCTCTGTTCAGAGGCTCGGTCCTTCTCAACACACTCTCCTCCACCTCTGCCCACTGCAGGCCTTGCACCTGTTTACCACTGCTTGCCTCATGATTCCACATCAAACCCATGCATGCTGGGCTCCCCATGGAAACATCCAGAACACCCCCTGGCTGCACACCCTCGTCAGACACCCTCTAGGAACAAGCCCTCCCTGGGCAGCCCCCAGGCTGAGCCTCACTGGTCCACACCCTTCTTAAGGTTCACCAGTTCCTCACCAGACTGAAAGCTCCTTCTCAGCAGACCCAGTCCCAGAGTTGGTCCCAAATGCAGGCTGAGGACCTACACCAGCATCCTCCAGATATACAGCACTCTCCAGCCACTATTTATTTAGGGCTAGCAAGATAGCTCAGCGGACTAAGTGCCTGCCTAGGCAAGCACAGTAACTGGGGTTTGATCCCCAGCACCACATGCTGTGCCGGCCCTACCTGTACCAAATACATAAAAAGTAGGTGAAATAAAACTTTATTTTTGAAACAGGGTCTCACTATGCTGCTTGACTTGTAGTGACCCTCCAGTCTCAGCCTCCCCAGTGCTGAGATCACACGTGTGGGCTACCACGCCCAGGGCTGGCACGGTTCACCTGTGGTTCCAGGGCCAGCATAGCATGTGGTACTGGGGAGTGAACTCAGGACCTTGCACTTCCAGGCAGGTGCTTATGCTGCTGAGCTACTTCCCCAGCCCACCGTCCAGCTACTCTTACCAAATTCGGAGACTTGCCAGTTTTATTCCCTGTAGTTTATATGATCAAAGGAGGAAAGATGTTTCTCAAATCTCCAGTTCATTTGGAAGTGTACCTGGGTCCCAGATCCCTGGGGCCCTAGTGCACCCGTTCTACCCTGATGCCCTCTACGCTGATGAGACCCCAGCTCAGGTCACAGGCTGGTCACACACACCTCGACAGGCCTGCAGCACCTCTGCTCCCCTTCCTTCCACAGGCCTGGCTATGAACTCAGGAGTTAAGTTACCGCAAACTGACCTCCAGCTGGAAACTCCCGGGTTCTTTGGCTTCCTGCTCCCTGTCCTGTCTCCTGTCCCTTTACCCTCAGGCCACCCTCCATTTCCCACTTGTTAGGAAAAACGGAGATGACTCAGCCAAGTGGGGGGCAGAAGGCAGATCTCACGTTCACTTCAGGACCTGTTCTTGTTCACACTTGCTTAGAGTCTAGGCTTTGGGCCCCACAAGTTCTGGAAATCTGGAGTCCCTCTCATTCTCTTCAACCCACACAGAAACCCAGGGACGAGGCTGAGCCACACTGCCAGTCCCTGCACATGCATTAGACCAATGCACAATGAAACATCAAGACCCTGGGAGTCCCCACCAAAACAGGCCTTCCGGGGAGCACCGGGAAGTTTCTGAAACAGCTCTGGAAGTCCTGCCCCTGACATCATGGGTCAGATCTTTCTAGACTTCCCCTGGTTGCCCCATTTCCTGCAGCCTCCAGCCCCAGACCAAAATAGAGCAAGGTAAACTTGGCCATTTCACGAACATTAACAGTTTTCAGACCACGTCATCTCTGCAACCTTAAAAAAACAAAACGGAACCGCAGACGGTGTTCAGATTCCAAACCCAGAAACCAGAAAGTGAAGCGCCACTGGCAGATGATGCACAGAGGAAATGTACTTAGCAGTGGGGTCTGCAGACAGGAAAGGGAGGCGGTGACCAAGTCCAGGACTCTCAGAGAGCTCAGGCCAGTCACACCACCTACAGCAGGGTGGAGGGTTTCTAAAGCCATGGTAACGGCAGCATCCTTGATCCAGAGGGGGCCCAGGAGGAGAAGAGGTGAGAGAAAGTGGTGCACTGCAGCAGGTACTTGTGGGGCCAGGCCGCATGTGGTGGGTGCTTGTGGGTGCCAGGCCTCAGTACCAAGGTGCTTTGTGCTATAGAATCCTGTAAGAGTGATGCCAGGAACCCCTTTCAAGGAAGGGAAGGGAAGGGAGGCAGGGGCAGACGGCAGCCCGAACACAGCTCTGGAGGGATCTGGGGCTCCAGCCCACTGAGATCCTGAGACTGGGAGGCTGTGGGTTCATCGGCCAGCTCCTGGCTGCCACCCCAGTGAGTGCAGACGTCAGCGGATCCCTGCTCCAGGGAGTGCAGACTCCTTTGTGGGGCTGTGGCCTTGCGGTGGGGCAGGACCCTGCGGACCCTGTCGCCGGGACTTCACGCTTGCACTGTGCACTGGGTCTCGCATGAGGTGGCCAGTCCTAGGACTTATTTTCAAGCCAAGTGACAAGGACATCTCACTCTCGTGTTACATCAGCTGGGCTTAGACCTGGGATCCGCCTGCTTCTTTTCAGACACGCTTCTACGGGACTGACCACCCTGCAGCTCAGGCGCTGCTGTCCCAGAGAAACAGGAGGAAGGGGTGGGCAGCTGAGCGCAAGCCCAAGGGGAACGGGGCAGGGGAGAGGCTCGGTGAGGGGCCTCCTACCCCACATGTGGCCTCTCCAGCAGCAGCACCTAGGGCTCGCCCGGAAGTGCAGCAAGCCGGGATCTCTCTTCCTGGGCGACGGGGCTCCAGAGGCCTCACTCCAGACACAAGTGCACATTCTGGGAACTGACATCCCCCTTGATATCCGTACTCTGCATTGGGGCCCTTCACCTCCATCCTTGGGGGCCATGACAAAGTCTGCAAGTATTTTCACTTTCTCATCAAGTGCAGGGAGGTGGAACCAGCATCTGGAGGGCAGAGGGCAAGGATACTGTCCAACACCTCACTACACACTTGCCATCCCCACCAGAGCGGGATCCAATGCGCTCAGTGCCCAAGCAAAGAAACTGCCTTAAGTAATAACTGCTGGAAGCATAACGGGGTAAGAGCTACAACTCTGTCTCCAGAGCCCTTGAGGGAAGTCTAAACCAAGGCTACCCTCTGGGGGCTGTGTGACACCGACCCTCATCTGGCCTCCTCCCTTCCTGGTCTCACTGCCCTGGTATTCTTTGGACCTTTCCTGAAAACATTTCCTAATCACTCACTTTCACTCACACAACCCTAGTGTCGGACTGGCCTTGCAGAAACCTGACCTGAGAGCAGGGGCCAATAGGTCTCCCACTTCCCTCGATAAGTAGTGGTCGCCTCCTTTGGGAAGCTGTGCTCAGGATTCAGGAAAAGCCCAGGTGCAGCAGGAAGAAGAGCTGTGATCCATTATCAATGCCTGCCTTGCCTCCCAGAGGGAGTGATGGCATGCATGCTGGAATGTGAGTGCTGTGATCCATTATCAATGCCTGCCTTGGCTCCCAGAAGGAGTGGTGACACACAAGCTGGAATGCAGGCCGAGGTGTCATTTGCTTCCTCCTTTCTTGAGAGTGGTAAAATAGAAAGCCATGGGCATTGCTGAGGAGGAAGGAAATAGCGTAGTTGGGGGCAGCAATAGGAAGACGAAGCAAGACCAACAATTTGGAAGAACTTCCAGCATTTACCTAGATGCCTACTTCTGACCTGAACTTAAGATAACAAATGTCTTCCTGACTCACAGTTGACATCTTTACAACACCATCTTCCTGCTACGCCTGTTACCCACCCTTGCAGAGTTCGTATCTGTGCTGGCAGTTTTCTTCCCAGCTATGGATGACCGCTTATGACCAAAATGAAAGCTATTAATTCTCTTTGTCTCCTGCCAAAAAGGCTAAAACAATTACAGACCCTGATATGAAACACAGATGTTAATACATTCACAAAAATAGTTCCTATAGGCAAGCAGAGGTTCTGATCCAAGGACAAAGCGCTTTAGGAATTAAAATGCCAGATCCAGTTATCCAGACAGCCCTGATGCCAAAGCCCACCCTCCCTGGACACATTCCAGCCTGGGGACCCTGGGCCACGCACTCACACTGATGCTGCCCCTGGCTGCCAGCAAGAGACGTGATTGTTTGGACGCCCACCTGCCCACCAGCTCTAAATAATGTCATTATTATCAGCATCACAGGCAAACTTGCCTAGGATTGAAAGTGGCATAATGATGGGCAATTTTCACCTTCTGAAAGCTGAGCTGAGGGGCAAGAGAGACACACAGCACATAAGACACGCTCACATTTGACATCTGGAGAGCCAGTAGATTGCAGCGTCTGCTGGCATGGACCAGCCTGAGGCAAGGATGCTGGCCAGCAGGCAGCAGGAACCCTTAGTGCACGTCCCCTCACCAGCCCGGCGCCCTGTGCTGTGACTTCGGGAAGCCCCAGTCCTAAAGCAAAAGAGCCGGCCACTCTTTCACCTTCCCATGTAACATAATTGTTACTGAATCCCACCAGCTGCCAGGCTCCAGGAACCAGAGGAACTCCTGCCTGTGTGCGGCACCCATCGCTGCCTCCACAGCTGGGCCACCCTCACTGTCCCACGGCTCTGCCTTGGACCTTCTCCAGGAAGCCGGATGAGGACAAGCTAGGGCCGGAGAGACACCAAGGGCCATCCAGCTTCTAGTGGAGAAACCAGAGGCAGCTGTAAGTACCTCAAGTTTTAACTTCTCCTGTCGCATTACCAGGACAAGCTGAGCAGATCATTTATCTTCTCTGCGTCAGTTTCCTTGTATGAGAAATAGGACTTGCTTCACCACTTCCCAATGGCTAGGCTGCCATGAGGAGGAAGGAAAATGAACTCAGCCGCTGGGAAGAGAAGTTTCCAAGGGAGGACACAAGACACTTGTCTTTGATCCCTAACCTGGCACTGGGGCTCAGTTTCCTGGTCTGCAGAGGTTGGCAAGTTGTTCAAATCCCAGTGAGTGGCAGCAGTTCTTGATGAGAATTTGTCACCATTACTGGTCCTGAGGGCAGAGATGTGTCACACAAAAGGGGAGACGGGACGTTGCTGTGAACTTGGCCCAATCTGCCCAGCAGTAAATGCAGCAGCTCCACCCCACGCAGGGTCCCCATGAGAAGCAGGACTGGCCATCTCGCAGCAACATCCACCAACCTGGCTCCAGGTGACAGGACACTGGGCAGCTGCCAAGCCCGTGCCAGACCCTCTTCAAGCATGCAGCAGATGGAGTCTGTTACCAGTGATCCTACCACACTGGCCCCAGGATACCAGCCACAACCAGAATGGAGGGAAATGAAAGGCAGAGAGATCAAAAAGCCACCAAGGCCCACCAGATGGCCTCAGACCACAGGGCAGGAAGCTAGCCAGCAGGGGGCTGCCTTTCCAGCACGGGTTGGGCTGGACATAGTGGCTTGTTGGCTCTGCCTGGCAGGGTGGCACTGAATGTAAGCTTTTTACAGAATGATCCCTGGAAACCGCTGAAAGGATCCTGAGGGAACCAAGAAGCACAAAGGACATCACTCCCACCCAAGCAGCTCTGACCTGAGATCTGGACTGGGACCTAAAAAAAGTGCCAAGGCATCCTAGTCCCAGGCTTTCCTTCTCCATCGATCTTCAGGGACACCAGACTATGCCTCGGCCACCAGAGTCCCCACCCCCTGCTCTCTGAGGCTCCACAGGCATGAGCAGACCTCCTGAGCAGGCAGCTCAAAACCAGAGCTCACGCCCCAGGGCTGAAGTTTAATGGCACAGGGTGGAAGCCAGGAAACATGGAACCAAGCATGTAGGCTTTCAGGAGCACCGAGAAGGCTCTGGAAGCATCCAGAAACTTCTGGAAGTCTCCAGAGCCAGAACCTAAAGGGATCTCCACCCTGAGCCAGGCCCTTTCTTATACCATGGAGGCTGACAATCACAGTCTGAATCACAATTTGGAATCCACGGTGTAGAAAGGAAAACAGTCTTCTCTGGGAGAAGACCACACCTAGATGGTCAGGGGCCTGAACTCGGACAGTCTGTCCCCTCCCAAGTGGCGCTCCCAGAGACCTCTGCTGCCTGCTCACAGCCTGGCACACTTCCAAAAAGAACCAGTATCAGTAGAACCCTGCATGTGTAAGGCGTGATCCTTGATTCTAACCCACTGAGTCAACTCTACTGCACAGCCAGGGTTGGGAACCACCGCTCAGCACTCTGCAGCTGAAGCACTGGAGCCCCAGTGTGGAAAGCAGTACACAGACAGGCAGGTGCCACTACCTCCGGGATCTGAGGGCCTCGGTGCAAAACCCGCCGCGGCCACTGCCCAGTGGCGCGGCCTCAGGTAAGGCACTGCCCACCTGAGGTCTCTGACCTGGGATGTGGAGATAACAAGTCTCTTCCAAAACTAAGCACCAAAAACTGAGAAGCCCCCCACATACAACGTGAGCAGCTGCACCCCCAAGAGGGCACAGCAGTGTATGGGGCACTGGGGGATCACCATCTCATGAATGAGAAAGGTTAACTAAAATGACTCTGCCCCAAATACCCTCCCCTCCTGCTGGACCTCAGGGCTGAGGATATGTCCTGGGGGGTGACCACTGTCCCCCCGCCCAAACATGCTCCTGGGGACTTAAGTCAGATCCACACCTGCCCAGGGTCCTGTCCCAAGTCCTGAGTCTGCACACATCAGTGATCCCTGCCCCCAAATATCTCCTGGAGGCCTGAGCAGGGCAAGGATCCCGTGACCCACCTTCCTGGGGATGGCGAGGCCTCTTCTGCACATGCAGGTTGGGGACTCTTTCAGGTCAGCCCTAGTCCTCAACCCCTGCCATCCCCACCACCACCACCGTCCCAGGCTGACAGCCCCTGCTCCCAAGGTCAACAGGAAGGAGGACAGGACATGCCCCAGAGGCAAAGGCCAGGGCTGTGAGCAGGTGGACATGTGCCTAGCAGGTTTGGGATGCTGGAGGGTGGTTGAGGAGGTCCCACTGCCACCTCCTGGGGCAGGGAGCAGCTCCAGGCATCCGGGTAGGGCTGTGGGCAGGGCGTAGCTGCAGTGTGCTCCCCACCCAGGACGAGGGGACAGGCCAGGGCACGTGCCTGGGCTGAGGGGCCGTGAGCCATACCTTGCCTCCTCCTCTGACCTCTGTCCCCCAGGGGCCAGGCGGGGAGCAGCCCACTCTGCCTTCGGGTGACTCAGGCTGCAGCTGATCCCAGGCTTGGCACTGGGGAGTGCTCTGAAGTCACTCTCCCGGCAGCCAACATCCCTGGGATGGACCAAGGGACATTTTTCACACAGCTGCCGACATCAGCTGAACCTTGGTGGTGACAGGGGCCGTCCTTTGGCCTCGCAGGGGTTCTCTAAGGCCCGTTCTCAAGGCTGTAGCCACCTTCCCCAAGGGGGCACAGCAGGGCTCAGGGGGCCTGTGGGGGATACTGGGATGGACTGCCCAGTCCCAGTCTCATGAATAGGAAAGGGTAACGCTGTGACCTGCCCCAAGGGCCCTCCCCTTCTGCTGGGACACAGCATGCTCAACTCCCACCAGTGGCAGGGAGGCCCAGCCAGACCAGCCTCAGCCCCCAGGAAATGAAGACACACCTCGGGGATCCCTTGGCCACCCTGTCCCCCAGCAGGGCCTCCAGGGTTGCGGCCACCATCCCCAGCCCTGCTCCGCTCGCCCTGTAGCCGTCCAACGCAGCTCCTCCACCCCTTCCCAGCTGTCTGGGGCGACTCAGGCAGAGCCTGAGGGCTGTGGAAAGCCTCCAGCTCAGCTCATTATCGGAATTTAATCTGGATTCCAAGAGATCAAGAGGACTTGGTGGAAAGTGACTCCCAGGAGGGGAGAGGCGCTGAGGCCGACCCAAAGCCGGCTAATCCTCGGCACCCCTGGGGCTTTCCTGGAGCTCAGGCAGAGCTTGCCGGGGAGCCAGATGTCTCAGCGCAGCTGGGCTGCTGGTGGCAGCAAGACCACAGATCCTGAGAACCAGGATCAGGGTGGCTACACAGCACGGGCAGTCGGGGGAGGGGGTGGCACCTGGCTTCTCCAGGGGATGAAGCCAGCTGGAAGGAGTGCACTTGGGGTGGGGCGTGCAAGGGGTCCCAGACCCTGGAGCCGGCCAGAGGCAGGGCGAGCAGAGGCCTCTGTCCCCATGCCCACCAGGAGGCTGCAGCGTTAAGGAGCCTGGCGCAAAGCACACAGAGGAGCCTGACGTTCCCACTCTCCTAGAAGGCCTATCTCATGCAGGGAGGAGGAAGAGGAGGAAGGGGAACAGCAAGAGGAGGCAACTAGGACAGCGCCTTCCCGGAGCCCCTGCTGCGTGTCACACACTGTCCGGAGTACACTAGCTCCCTTCATTGTTACCACAGCCCTGGAGGACAGAGTCAGTTATTATCCCCTTTCATAGAGGCTCTGGGGTTGTTGCTTCCCAGGACCATCTTGGTACCTGGCAGCAGAACTGGAATCCATGCTCCCAACAGCTGCGTCATCCCGCCTGCTGACGCTGGAGCCTATGTTCACAAACAAAGCAACCTGCCTGCAAAATGGATGAATCG
>NDGM010779372.1:0-14527 GCA_002564305.1 Octomys mimax
GGAATAAGCACTTCCCTGGCAAGCGCAAAGGCCTGAGTTCAATCCCTGGTTCTGCCAAAAAAATATAATAATAATAATAATAATAATAATAATAGTGAATGCTTCAGAAACAATGTACACTAGGTACATAAATGCACAAGGAAGAAGAAAATATTTCTTATAATGAGTTGCTTTCAAAATTTTCATCTCTCGAGTTGATTTTTAGACTCTGAAACTCATGACTAAAAGTTCAGAGAGAGTAGCTATCCCAACAAATCAGCTTTTGTGAAGGTGGCCTAAGTGAAAAGGTGGAGTCTCTTTTCATTCATGTTGTTCTGTTACCTGTTCCTCTTTTCGAGTACTTAGTTCTTACTTTCCTAGAATTAAAACAAAGACTTTTTAGACAGTGGTCCCCTAGCTACAGTTGTACAGTACAATGGAAGTTTCTTTCTTAAGGAATTAAGCAAGATTTCCAGTTGTATAAAATAAAAATATTTAACTTGGGATACTTTGTTCAGAGGCACCGGATTTGCATTCCTCCCTGGCCTCCCTCTGTGTCCTTTCTGAGTCTGGCCAGTCATCTTGCTGTCCTCCCTCCTCCTTCTCTCCCTTCTCCTCCCTTCCTTTCTTTCTGTATTCATTCTTACGATGTTCATTTGAGTGCTTAGATGTTAGATTGCCTTATTTCTAACTCTATGATTATTTTTAAATCAAAGCAGTTAAGTCCCACTAAGAGCTTAAAAGCTGCATTAATATCTTTTTTTAGCTTCCTATTATTCATCCAAGTTTAATCTTCCTTCCTCCCATTATTCCAAATTATTACTAAAACTACCATTTGTGCAAAAATTTTTATCAGTATATTACCTCCTTTCAATAAAGATATTCTCACTTGTAGAATAGTTAGCTAAAAGATAAGACTAGTACTGTTTAGACTGAGTTCTCCAATTTAAAGAAATCTTCACTCAGCCCTTTAAAACATAGAATTGTTCACCCAGTCATGTAATTTATAGAAAAGCGTTATGCAGAAAACCATTAATCTGACCTTTGATTTTTAGGAGAGGAAAAAAATTCACTACAAATTACAGCTATTAGATTAAATATTGGTCTATTAATAAGCAGGAAGAACAGCTTAGTTTCTTACCCTGCTGAGCTCAAGTGTGGCCCCATTGTCTCTTCTTTGGTGGCGTTCTTCATCCTGTGTTCCCTAGTCCTAGGAATTTTATGTCAAAGTGCCCATTTCTGTCAATCAGCAATCAGAGCTTTCTGGGGATGGTTAATGTAAGAATGGCATGACATATTACACTTTAATATGAATGTGACCTGCCCTGATTCCAGAAATGGGTCATGCTTATATGAACTTATGAAAATGCTTGAGAACAGATACAAATAAGGAAATTCATTGTACACTATAGTGTTCAACATATCTGTACTGAAAAATATATGTGTAAGTAGCTCTAGCTTCTTCTCAAAACTTCTGGTATCCTTTTTTTTTCCATTGACTAGTTTTACACTTCTTAGTACTCCTCTAAAGAGCCAGTGATTTCCCTTCACTTCTGTCCAGTGTAGGATTCTGCATTTGCCTTCACACTCACTATCTTTGTGTGGGCTCTTCTGTCATTTTTTTTTACTGATGACTTATGGTCCTTCACTGTGATCTGCTGGTTTGCCTTCTTTTACTTCTCCAAGTCCACCTACACATCTTTTCTTCTCTGAAAGGATTGTCATATGTTCCGGTATTAGCTTTCATATCCAGACCTTGCTAATTATTGACCATTGTAATATACATTCAGTCAAATGATATAAATCTTGTAAATGCTCAAAGCTTAAGGCTCTATATATTGGTAATTTCATTACAGTTGCCATCAGTTCAGGAAACAAACTTCACAGCCATAGCTCTAGCAAGGTAGAAGGTATTCAAGTCTATTTTGATAAAGGCTCATATTTTTAAGGCTATTTCTCTGTCAATGGAACAAACAAGTACAAGGTTTATTTGTGTGTTTTAGTTCTTCTCGGTGCAATGTTTCTGCTTATATAGTTAGCCAAGGTTATCACTAATATTACTAATACTGGAAATACCTTTCTGCCAACCTTTTTTGTGACATTGCCTTTCTCAGCATTAAGTAACTTTTTCAAGTGGAGACTTCCACAAGAAATTTTATATAGTATTCTGATCTTCATTTGTATTTGTGTGACTACCTTGATTCTTTTATATGTGCAACTTTTAAAATCATTATTAACTCATTCTCCTGTCCTGTCCCTTTTTTAAACTCCTCAGTAAAAACCACAAGAACTTGAGAAGGTCTCACCATCTCGCTGCTTAGTGTGTGCTTAGCAGAAAGCTGCTGCAGATTTCAAAGAAAGAGAATAGGAGGCACTCAGGTAATTTCATTCAGTACACATTTACAAGGCACCTTCTCAAGCTTGGCAACAAATACTCCTTCCTTGGAACCTGTGGCCATGTTATCGAGTAGCCAAAGTAACTAGTTCTCTCTTTGTAATTACTAATGCCATCTGGGTGACCACTGAGTCCTTCCTTCCACATATATGACATATGCCATGCACAGAAATAGCCAGACCCTTTAAGATGCTCTTGGTTTTCATCAGCGATTCAGCATCCTACCCACTTCAGGACTCAGTCTGTAGCTTTCTGGTATATAGGACTTCCAATTTCCATAATGTGTGACTACCATCATTTAATTCAAAGAAAGGGGTCGTAGAGCCATTGATCATACCACAGAAGAAGTTGAAGTAAAATAAAGTAGGGATGTCCCTGTGTCATGGTGGTTATGGTTTTCTTTGGTGGGGGGGGGGTTGTTTGGTTTTTGAGGGGGTTGTTTTTGTTTTTGTTTTGGCTGGCTCAGGCTTCTTTAAGGGTGGGTCTGGTAAGGCAGGTGGAGGTGGGGATCGAACGGGGGTTCCCTGGGCCTTACAGGGTTCTCCAGAGCAGGTGCCTAAGCAACTAAACTAAGCCGCAAGCCCCCTGTCATGATGGTTATGAAACAAAACTCAAAGCTGTCTATTGAACTTAGAATTAATTATTACCAGAATAAGATTTTTTAAGGTGGCATTGTCTCTGAGACCAAACCCTCTCACTACTGCAAAGAAGGGCAGGGGTGAAAAATCTCTCTCTGGGCTTACTGTACCTTCACTTAGACTCATTTGAATTGTTGATATCATTTTAAGTTCAGTAATTGACTTTTATCTAAACCTAGTTAACTGTTGCAAATGGTAGATTATATAAAATGTTCAATAGTATTTCAAAATACTTGATAGAATTTTCTCATGGCAATATACTATCATTGATAACATTCATTGTGTGCTTCATAATTTTCCTAATAGAATTTTTAAAATAAGTGCATAGATTTTTGAAACTTGGTTGGCTTGAGTTGAAAAGTAATTGGTAAGAGGGGACTTTGCTTACTAACTTCATGATTACAATATATGTTACTGAAAATTTTGCTCTACTTTTATTTTTAAATTACTTAATTTCTTATAAGTCAGAGGCAATAGTTGTGTAATCATGATCCCCCTGTAATCATGAGAGACTAAAAAATTGAAAAGGATATTTTGTAAAAGCAAGAGTAGGTTAACTATTTGTAGCTGGGCTAAAATGTTACATATTTTGAACCTTACTGACATCCTTTGAAAAATTATGGTTTAACTTAATACTCTAAAGTATTATTCTTCATGCAGTGAGGATCGAAAAGATCAAACTGTACCACTATTCTATCTTGAAAGTTTAACAGATACTTCCATCAAGACCCCAGGCTTTGAGATCAAAAAGCAAGGGAAATAGCAGAGGGGAAATTCCTGACGTGTATTGTGGATAATCATAGGGCTAACTGTCCCTTCCTGACTTTAAAGTTAATATCAATCAGAAAGTTCTTTTGAATAATATAATCTGGGGATCCTTCAGTAGAACAGTGAACAGTGAGCCTTATCTCTCTATGTATAGATATAGAAATAGAGATAGAGATATAGAGACATATTTAGACAAGAAAAATTACTTAGTATTCCTAACATATGTTTTAAAAATGAATATGTGTGTATCCTGTTAACTAAAATATTACACATGGTATGGAAGATGAACTTCCAGGATTTAACGTGTAAAGACATACATTTGCTTTACAATAATGTAACCTCTACTTGGATAATATAGAGTTAAATCCCTAAAAGGATAAGTAAAAAATATAGTATATTTCAAGCATCACAGAGATTGATCAGGTCTCTTAAAGTTTGTCTAAACTCACTTCAACTACAACAAAAGAATGGATTCATTTTATATCCTTAGAATCCAGCCTGGCAGCAGGCACATAGTAGGTTTGCAAAGCCATAAATGTTTGTTGCTTTTAACATTGATGTAAATAGTGAGTCTGAATAAAAAAACAATGAAACACTTATAACTATAACAGTACTTAATTTTTCATACACTACTGTAAACTAGGAGTTTCTGAGAGCATGATATGGTGTATTTGTCTAATTAAAGCATGCTTTAAAATTGTGGAATATCTTGCAGTACTCATATTGACATAGTTAGGGAAAAACCTGACCAAAACCAAGAAATACCTTAATGGTGATAAAAGCCCTAAGGTTACCCTAAACATAACCCTACATTTTGTTGACTCCTACTGTGTGTGTTTGCTCTAAAAAACAAATGCAGCTAATTTATTAGCTTAAAACAATACACATTTCTTATCTGGAAGTTCTGGAAGACAAAATTTCAAAACATTCATCAGTATTCTTCTGGAGGCCATGGGTGAAATCTCTTTCGTTGCCTTTTTGAGTTTTGGGGGGTTGTTTGCATTCCCTGGCTCAGGGCCACAAGTCTCTGTGACCTATGATCTGTGCACATTTCCATCTCTTCATTCTTCTGCCTCTTTCATGTACAAAGACCCCTGTGATTATAATGCCCCTCCCCAGTAACTCAGGATAAGGGCTGCATATTAAAATTCTATCTTAGTTCCATCTGTAAGTCTCTCTTACCGTGCAAAGCACCTCATTAACATGTTCCAGGATAAAAATGCGATCTCTCTAGTACCATTATGATGTGCACACTGGTGTTTTATTTCCAAGAACCCAAATAGTTGCTGAATATTTTTGGGTGATCACATGAGATTGTTTTAGTAAAGCTCCCTGAATTATACTGCAAGAGGGATAAATACATGTCTTCATCATAGCAGGCCTCACAGGATTTTCAGAATGTAGATATTTAAGGGAACCAGTTTCCCTCTTTCCAATGAAGATCTGTTATAGAACTGTAATTCAGGAGCAGCAGTATGCGTTTTTGCAGAAACACACATCATTCCCTTGATAATCATCCAGCATTTTGACCCAGCATTCTGACCTGCTTCCTGTGTTAGGGTTGTTTTGTTTCAGTCAGACTTTGAGTGGGAGGAAAGTGGGGATCAGCAGAGTTGAGCAGGAGGAGACCAGTTGAAAGGAGCAGAGATGGCTTCTGGACAATTCCTTTTAAAGATTGGGGTACCTAGTGGAGCCCTACACCACTGATTTCTCTCTGTAGTACACTAAAATTAGAAGGACGCAAAGGGCAAAACCGTCCCTATATCCTTAGGACGTCATATCCAATGTGTTTGGTCTCCTGTATTTTTTTAAAATTTGTTTTGTTATCAACTATCATTTTGTTTTTATTCTTTAATAAACTCCACTCTGCTGTTAATTGTCAAAAGCTAAAATTACATACTCTCATACCGAGATAGCCACTGCGACATTTTGGAATATTTTCTTCCAATTGTTTTCTATGCATATATTGTTATATTACAGAACTATAGCCATTGTCTGGCTAGACTTTTAAATCCTATTTATGTTCACTTCATTGAGAGCATTTTCTTATCACAGTAAATATTTTTTAAAGCATAACTATGTACCAGTGGTGGTGAACCTATTGCATGCATGTTGTTTTTTCTTTTAATGTATAGAAGTTGTTAATGTACAAGTTGTTTGTTCTAAAGTAAAATCTCAGTACTGTATTCAGGTTTAGCTGCAGTGTTGGCTTTTTTCAATAAATAAGTGCATTTTGGGTTGCAGTTAGGACAATTGTATTTAAAAGGTTCACCATCATTGTTATAAACTATAAAGACATACTATTTTACTTTTCAGTATACATCAATAGTAAAATGTTTATGCTCCTTTTAAATGTTGTGTCCTTTGATAGCCTTGTCTTTCATCTTTTTCTATTTCCATAATTGCTTTTACTGAACAAGTCTTAGGAGCTAAAAAAGCATGAACATTTTTATGATTCTTTTTAGATGTGGTCAGAGATACTAATTTACATTCCTAGTGGAGTATATGACAATGCCTGTTTCTTCTCACTCTCCGAAACATTCAGCATTTAAAACATTTTTTCTGGAAATTGTTTTTCTAATTTGGAGTTTGCCTTTTAATTTTGAATATGTCTGACACATGGGTGTTTTTCATGTTTGCTGTGCCTGTCAGATCTACTACATACTGTCATATTCTACTACTTACAAATTATTCGTGTGGCACAATGTCTAATAAATAGCCTCCTATTTTTTATGATCCTTTATAATTTCATTTTAAAAATTAATATATCATCTACATATAATGCATTTTAACATATAATATGAGATAAGAATATAATTTTTTGACTATTCAGATAGTTAATCCAATCCCATTTACTGAATGAAACCTCTTTATTTATTTGTGACCAAATCTGTCTTTAATTGAATAGGAATATGTGGTTATGTATCTGCGGTGTCTATTCTTTTTCTTTCCACATCTGTTGATTATTGGGGTAACCGTATTACAGTTTGTATGGCTGCTGATAATTCGTACAGCATACATCTATTTTTGACATCGTGACCTCTAGCTGCTTCATTATTCTGCACCTTAAATGTAGCTTAGCAGTCTTCTTCTAGGTGAATGTTTAAACTTGTAATTAAGTTTCAAGTTTAAAAAATCCTGATGTACTTTTTGTGGAATTATGATGTACCAACTATGAATTTTTGGAAGCATTTGAACTTCCACATTTTTCAGTCATTTTATAATACCTCACTTCATTCAAGTCTGATGTGATACAGAATATTTTTTCTTATAGAAACCCTCCATGTATTGTAAATGTTTGTTATTCCAAAATATTAAGTATGCTTTATTTTGGGATCTCTTTCATTTGTTTCCTAGTTTGTAACTACTATTTAGACTCTGCTGATAGTTGTTGGTTTTTTCTTATATTTATTAATGCTACCAATTTTTTCACTTAGTTCTCCTGAGTTTTATTAGTAAGCAACCCCATCATACCTGAAAGATTCTGTTACGTTTCCAAAGAGCATAAATTTCCTTTGAGGATCCTAACTTATAGCATTACCCAGAATTTTCACAATAATGTTGAAAATACTCACTGATACCATTTTTTTCTGATTTTAATTTAGCTTTTATGATAGCTTTTTCTAGCCATATTCAAGAAATTTTATTGCATTCCTAATATGCTAATACTTTTACAAAAATTTTAAAAGTTTCAAAGTGTTAGAAAAGGTCTTTTTGATTATTTTGGTGCGTTATTATCTATGAGGAGACTATAACATGGAGTCGGAGTATAAGATTTATGACTAGACAAGCCTAGGCTCAAGTTATACTTCCTCCTTTTAGAATTATGTAACACTGAGTTAGTTATTTGACCTCTTCCAATTTAACGTTTTGCTCTGTACTATAATGATAATACCAATATCTTTTGAGAACATGACGACTCAATCCAAGGAGAGTTGTCTTTAATGTATTTATTACTAGGCTTAACATAGAGAACCATATTCATTTTTTTACTGTGTAAGTTTTGTCTTTGAGCTATTAAACTGATACACCATAATCACAGATTACTTAATATTTAATCCTTTCATTCTAGAGTACCATTCCTATGTAGTCACAATGTAATAGTTCATGGAGTAAGGGCTGTCTTCAACACTTTTTCAGAGTCTAAGGTGTTGCTCAGTAGTAGAACACTTAGCTAGAACATGTGAGGTCATGGTTCCTACCCCAGTACTGCTAAAACAAACAAAACCTTGCTCCAGATATTATCGCATGTATTTTTATAATGATTCAATCTGAAATGTGAAGTTTTAATCTTCAAATGATGTTAAATTTCATATAAAATTAGAATTTTTTGCGGTATGGACCAATAGAAGCTATATTTTCTTTGACAATTTGAAAGAAATTCCCTTTAGAAATTCTCTGTGCTAGGCTTACTTTTGAACCAGATACTGCTTTATACTTGTTAAGGTTTTGTTGTTGTTTGTTTTCTCTGATCAGTTGGTCTATTTGGTGTTTCTATTTCTGCTTGTGTCAAGTTTTAGTTAGTTCATATTATAGTTAAAGATTAACCTATTGTAAATACATTAAAATAAGCACGGAGTAAATAAGCATAGAGATGAGTACCACAGAATTTCTAAGATGTATATGTTTGCTTCTCAATTTTTTAACTCAGTATATAACCATGAGGTGTATTTTATTCATTTTCAATAAGTACCTCTGGTATTTATTCATCCTGCTGTTTCTGTGTACCCCATTCTGTTTCATTATCTTGTAATCATTGGACCCTAATTTTGATAGAGCTGTCACTTAGCCATTAGTAATCTTTTATCAAGTACCTCAAAGGTCACCCTTGCAAATGCAATTGCTGACTATCTTCTTTCCTAGACTTTGAACTACCTGTTACAAATGCTTCAATTCACATACCAGATGCACCACGAACAACATATGCAACCTCCAAAAAATTATTAAAAGATCTGCAGCAAAACTTTCTCCTCTACCTTTGGATAGGAGCTCTGAGAACAGTGTTTGGCACAGACAAAGTGGTTTGTGGCTGTAGTCATTGTTGTATTTATGAATAAATACTGTGATTGTTCTCAAGGTTTCATAGTCATGAGTAGTTATGAGTAGAAAAGTAAGACCTATTGAATGTTGAGGCACTTTTATCTTGTAGTGTTTGGACTGCTTTCCAGCCTTCAGAAGAAACTTTCCCTGAGTAAAAGATACTGCTGATACTTAAAGAAAAAAAAAAGCCCACAAAGTCACAATTATTCTGTTCAAGAATGTTCACTGTGGAAACCCAGTGCACATCAGTCTATCTGTGTGAGTCGTCCTGTATCTTTACATGTCTGTATTCAGAGGTCAGAGATAAAGCTATTTTCTTGAAAAAGACAGCAACTTGGAGGATTCATCCTTTTACTTCCCCTTGGTGTGGGTAGGAGGAGGGTTCTCTAATGACATAAAAAAAAAAAATACTTTTCTTTTTCCTGATGGTAGCATGTGAAGGGCACATTCAATCACAGTGGCAATTGCCCCAGGTAGAGCTTTGCTTTTTCACAGGTGTCGCTTAGGCAAGTGAGTTGATAAATTATTAACAAATGAATTAAGTGTATATACAGATTATTCTGTTCTTCTTTCTTCTTGGTCTCGGTTCATTAAACCACAACCTCTCAAAGTTCTAGGCAACATAGAATGCTTCCCTCGCTATAGCATTTTCCTGTACCTCTTCAAAGGGAAAGGCACTATGTGTGCTTGTACTGCTTTCAGAATAAAGTTCAAACTCCACAACAGAGGACAAAGGGCCTCTCCAGATGCTTCTCCTACCCAGTCAGGTTCCTCACTGTGCCTCAGCCATATAGTTCTCATGGCAGGTGGAATTCTGGGATAGCCCCTAAAGACCCCCACCCCCTTTGTGCACACACTCATACTTACTTTGCTGAGAGTGGGAGCTGGGAATGTAATGGTTACTTTATACAACATTGGACAGTTTTAACAGGACCAAGAGAGTTTCACTTGCCCTCCTTACAAAACAATATTGCCATATTGTGGTGAAGGCCACGTGGTGACAGGAAAAGCTAAATGGTTTGAAAGAGGGAAGAACAGCTCCCAGCTGGCAGCCAACAAAAATGGGGACCTCAGCCTCACAACTACAAAGAACTCTGTTCTGCCCAACAGCAAGCTTAGAAAGGGATCCTAATCCTCAGAGGAGTTTGCACGTGCAGCCAACACCTCGATTTCAGCCTAGTGATGATTAAAGGGCTGAGCCCATCTAAGCCTAGATGCCTGACCTACAGAAATGTGAAATTTGTTTTCTTAAACTGTTACATCTGTGGGAATTGGTTAAACAGCAATAGATAACTAATGTAGTCATTTAGTCTCTCATATTTTCTTACTCTTGATCCTAGTCTCCTTAAGCAGTTGGTCTGCATAAGACCACATCCCGCCTCATTAATTTTGTCCCTTCAGATTTATCATCTTCTTTCACATGGATAAACTCTTTTTATTCTGAAACCATGTTCTGTATTTGACCTTTGTCTCCTTGGATTATTTTTGTTCATAAAACTACCAACTGGTTTCATATTCTACTAAAATGCATGTATTTTCAACTATTTTGTTTATTATTTTTAATCATTTATTTAGTTAGTTAGTTAGTTGGTGCAGGGTCTCACTATGCAGGTTGGACTCATAGTGATCGTCTTGTGTTAGCCTCCACAGTGCTGGGATTACAGGCGTGCTCCACCACGCCTGGTTTTGGTGACCAGCACAGTGCACCCAGGGTTCTGGGGCTACTGGGGATCGAACCCCTGGGTCCTTGCACTTACCAGGCAGGTGCTTAGACTGCCGAGCTATGTCCCCAACCCATAATTTCAAATATTTTATAAATTAATAACTTATTTTTTAATCTTCAAAAACTAGGATATGAGCACACAGGTCTGAAGGAATTAATTTATTATAAAATTTGAAGTGATTGTTGGAAAAAGCATGAATGAAACTCTGAGTACTAGAGGAGATTACAAAAGGATGAGTCTCTTGTAGGGACTTTGAGGATCCACTCTGAGCTACAGCTAGACATTGTTTATTATTGATAATATTGAATGAGGCTCAGGTAGGATAAGCATCAAAGTTGTGATTGGCATGAAACAAGCTGCTTAGGGAATATGCCACATACTTAGGGCTAATTTTATGTCCATAGAATTAGTATGCAAAATGATAATTTCAAGTTGGAATGATGGACCAAATTGACATTTAATTGAATAGGTATAAAAATATTCAGTTGTCCTTGGATGTCTTCAGGAGATTGGTTCCAGGACATAGATATCAAAATTCACATATATTTGAGGCCAGGGAGATAGCTCAGTAGAATAAGCACTGGGCCTGAGTTCAATCCCTGGTTCAAAAAAAAAAAAAAATTCACATACACCTAATCCCATTATAAATACACTTGTATATAACCTGTATACATCCTCCTTATATTTTAAATTATGGCACAATCACTTGTATTGCTTAATATAGTAGCAATACGAGATTGATATCTGTTGTGCTATATTGCTTTGAGGGTAATGACAAGGGGCAAACTAGGCACAAAAGTAATTATTTTCAAATATTTTTTATCTGTGGTACAGAGGAATGGGACTGTATTTAAGTTGCAAAAAAGTAAATCTGGAAACTAAAGATAGTATGAGACAGCACATGCAAAATATGCAGATTAGTTGTTTACAAGTCAATGTAAATCAGTGGCCTAATGAATCTTATAGTAGAGTTTATTTAAATCATGAAGTTAATTTTAGACTGTATTCATTGAACTGCTGTGTCCAGAAAAAGAAGAGTATTCCTCCTTTGATCCATATGGGTCACACCACTCCTAGAGGGTTGAATAGTCCTGAGCACCAGTTTAAATGGCATCGTGAACAAACAGGAATTTCTTCTCTGCGTAGGGACTGCATGAGCAAACAGATGGGGAACCACGTGCTATCTTGTGGCATAGCCTGAGCTATAGCAGTGTGGCTTGTAGAAAAGAAGGTGTCTAGGAATTAGTTCTCTTTTCCATGACTTTGGTGATTGGAAATTATAAGTTAATAACATGTTGTTAATAGCAAAGTAGAATGAGTTTACCTTTTGGAGTTATTGAGCTCATTGTCCTTGAAATGTACTGATAGAAATTTGGGTGGAGAAGGACAGACTTGTGAAGAAATCTTGCATACATTGTCACAAGGAAGATGGTAACAGACTGGAAGATATGATCAAATGTGGATGTTATAATGTGTCATTAACGGTTAAAAATGCAAACACTTACAGATATAGTTTCATAAGGTAGAAGATACTGCAGCAAGATCACAGGCAGAGGCTGGCTCTCCAGGCTGCCCTCAGCTCCACAGGAGAAGGAAAGCAGCCCTGATTTAGACCATTTGTGTGGAATGCAATGCAGGTCCTCCAGGTGAAGGCTGCCTGCAGCCGGAGCTGTTCGTGCAGCACCCAGACCATCTCCGCACTACCGCATCTGCCCTCCAGCTGCTGGTAGTGTACGCTGCCAGCTCCTCACAGCTGCACTCCCATCTGGGGACCTGCTCTTGACAATGACAACTATTTCATTTAGAGAGGCCCGGGGACAGCTCTAGGCCAGCGACTGGCTGATACAGAGGTTGCTGCTGTACAAGATGATCTCCATGTGCATCACTTTGCAAAGCGCCCTGCAGGATTAGACTGGGCTTCTGACACCACTTTTTTTTTTTTTTGTCTTTCTTCTGCTGTATTGTATTTTCTTCATTTCC
Organism: Octomys mimax; assembly: GCA_002564305.1. Lineage (NCBI taxonomy): Eukaryota > Metazoa > Chordata > Mammalia > Rodentia > Octodontidae > Octomys > Octomys mimax. The sequence continues at coordinate 12,525 of NDGM010779372.1, forward strand.
TTATACATGTCACCCATTGCATAAGAATTATCATTTCATGGTTTTCTTCTGGGATTCCTTATATAACAAACTCCCTTTGCCTTTCTTTTGGGGACTTACAAGCAGTCTTTTCTTTTAATTAAAAATTTTTAATCTTGGAGCCAAGGAGATGGCTCAGTGGAATAAGTGCGTCCCCAGCAAGCACAAGGGCCTGAGTTCAATCCCTGGTTCTGCAAAAAAAAAAAAAAAAAAAAATTAATCTCTTTACCTTACCGAAGCCTTTGCATCTGCCCTTTTATGAATACCAAAAACTGGACAGGGAGCCATTCCTTTATGCTTACATCATGGAACTGAGTGATGAGAAGACCATGTGCTGAGACCATGCCCCAGTTGACCTGTCCAAGGGCCCCTCCACCAGTACTGAACAGATGTCCCCTCCCAAGTTCAATACCAATAATTCTATAGGCCTTGTGATATCACTTTATTCTTTATAGAACTAATGAACCTGTGTATGTACACAAACATAGGTGTATACATGTGCATACACGTGCGTGAGCGCACACACACACACACACACACACACCTTTCTTTTCCCTTTGACAACACAGCATTGCTGGCTCTTATGGAGATGGAAAAAAATTGGAGCCATCCCATATCTAGCAACAGTATTCCCTGTACCAACAAGAAAAGCACGAGGATCAGTCGGTGTCCATATCTTTGTCATTTTTCACCTGCCTCGTGTCTCTCCCCTTTGTTCATCTTTCTCCTAATGAACACCTGACTACCCATTGGCCAAATAATGGGGCAAGTGGGACAGGAGGAGGCCAAGCTTGGTGTGGGAGAAAGAAGCCAGGTTTGGGAGCCAACACTGATATGCGGCACTTGTGACACCAGGTTAAGCTGGACCCCTCTACAACCTTCAAGTCATTTCACCTTCCTTAGTCTGTTTCCTTTCGTGTGAAGTGAGTATGGTGAGCCTGCTCCTCCTCACTGACAGGCTTGTGAATACCAAAAGAGATTGTGCATGTGAGCGCATCTTAAGAATGCCCTTGACACACGTGAGATACATTAAGTCCCTGAGGGAGAAAAGCTCAAGTTGCAGTCTTTCCCAGATGCAAATGGACTTCACATTGTGAACATCCAGAAATGTGAATAAATCACAGAATGAGCTCATGAGTCTGCTGGACATTGTCACAGTTGTGCTGCTTGTGCTTTCTGGACAGTGCGATAGTGCACAGTGGTGTAGTGCCTAGCCAGGGGGCAGGATGCCCAGAAGCAAGAGGAAAAGCAGTGGTGATGTAGATGGGGCTGCTGGGAAGCACAGAGCAATTTACGCTGTGCATTTGCAACAGAGGTGTTTGAGACTCGCTTTGTTGGACTTAGAAACAAATCCAGCTTAGGAATGTTCTCCAGGAACAGAACTCCTTTCTAAATCAGGACATAGTGTACTTGTCAACTAAGGTACTGAGGGGCCTGGGAGATGGCTCAGTGGAATAAGCGCTTCCCTGGCAAGCTAAAAGGCATGAGTTCAATCCCCAGTTCTGGAGAAAAAAAAAAAACCCTAGGGTACTGAGAAGCAGTCCTGATCATGAAGAGTTTGCAGCATAGTAGAACTGAGACATGAATGCAAATAAAAACTACTTAAGTAGATGATGATCCGTGCCATTAGTGAATTACAGAATTCTGTTAGGATTTCAAAGAGGGCGAACCTATTTCATGCTAGGAAAAGTTATTGTTTAGCCCTGTATTCTTCTCTGTGTGCCCTTTCTGGATTGGTATGTACAGACAACAAGATCCTTGGTTGATTCCAGAGACATAACAAAGATCTATGACACCTTTTTGTGCTTACTCAAGAAAAGATCTTGGTCCGTATACATTTGATTGATAAAGGACTAATTTCTTTTTAACCAGTAATGAGACTTCATGGCATTGATTTTCCATGTTGATTTTACTGTACAGCCAGATTTGGGAACTAAAAATGTTTCTGTCTGTGTATCTATTTTTAGCATTGATTAGCTTGTTCT
>NDGM010779373.1:0-10690 GCA_002564305.1 Octomys mimax
CCCCCTCCTTCTCCTTCTCCTTCTCCTGCTTTTTTTTTCAGAACCTGGGATTGAGCTCAGGACCTTGCACTTGCCAAGGAAGTGCGTATTCCACTGAGCCATCTCCCCGGCTCGTGCAATAGTTTTCTATTATTCCTTCAAATCAGATCCCAGTAACCATTCTTTTTTTCTAGTTTTATGAATTTTATTATTTAAAAACCTCATATTAACACAGAGACTACCATTGGGAAAAAGGATGGATAAAATTCTGGACCATTTACCTGTTAAACTCATTGATAATATGATTTGTATTTTCTTCTGAGGCAGTCAGACATGTAAAGGTTTTGTGCAAAATAATGGTGATTCATCACATACGTCTAAAGATCCTCCAAAAGTAACCAAAAGCAGAATAAATCTGAACCTTCCTTTTTTTTAAGATTACAAAATAGTGACAGAAAAAATCAAGCATTAGAAATTACACAAAATTATACTAAACAAAGTAATAGGAGTTCAACAATGATTGCTTTATTACATGTTTCTATCTTCAAATTAGTTGCTCAAGCTACCAGGAATAAATGTGCAAGATTTGCTTAAAGACACTAAAATAAAATAAAATAAAATAACGTAAAATAAAATCAAAACTGTGAAAGGGAAAGAATTCTATCAATAGGAAGAAAAAACTGACCTTCATTTTGTAAAACGGTGAGTGAAATCATTTCTGAATTCTATCTGTAGTTATATTAGTCATTTATCTGTCTAAAAGTTGACAAGTCAACGTTGACAAAAGCCAAGTTTACATAAGCTTTCTCATCTCTCCTCAAGAAGGAGGATTCCAAGATAAGAGCACTTACTATGACAGTACTTTCAGAGTTAAGCATTGTTCTAAACCTGAATTAATGTTGGAATCCAGCAGAGACTCACAAGACTGACAGCCACAAGCAGAAATAATGATTTCATGAAGATCAAACTGTTCCCTCAAAAAATAAGACCATCTAGTAAAAAGCTGATTGATAAGCATAAACCAGATGTTACGGTTTGTGTCTAGCTGGCCCGCAAAGCCTCAATGCATCATGGAGTGTGCTTCGAGAATATATGATTAATTCATGATCCAATGCTGGGATTATGGGTGTGAGTGCTACATTCACCCTGGGGCTGGGATGGATAACCTGAATGCAATATAAGGGAGGGAGGGAGATTTTCTCCCTGCTGCCTCTCCTCTCTTTTTGCTCTTGATATCTTGCTGTTTTTCACAGCCATGAACTGCTGGCTTCTGCCATATGCCACTCTGACTTGGAGCCAGCATCCACAAACTATGAGGGACATAAACCTTTCATTCCTTAATTTTGGGTGTCAAATATTTTGTCTCAGCAATGAGCAAAAAGTAACCAAGGCAGAATTTGGTACTGAAAAGTGGGGTCCCTCTATGAATATACCTGACCACATGGTTCAAAAGCCTTTGGGAATTGCTTATGGGAAGAGATAGGAATGGTTTGGAGATATTGCACTGCCTCAAAGAGAAACACTGGAATGCCTTTAACTGTTCTGTGTGGAAGATTCGCATCAGAGCTCAGAAGACCAGAGGGCTGATAGAAATCCTGCTGGTAAAGACCAGGCTTATGAGGTTTCTGCTAGGCAAAAGGAAAAAGGAAAAAGTGCATTGGTTTTGCACTTCAGATGATGTGTGTTATGGGTTAAGAAAGTTTTCTGCATTTTTCTCATATTCACAGATTTTTTGCATGAGACTGAGATTAAGCATGGAGGACTGGTTAATCTGGAAACAGAAATTTCAAGAGAGTCAAATGTTGAGTGGCACAGTGATTGTTGGGGACTTTTAGTCAGATTTATGTTGAGAATCAAATGCACAGAACCCAGCAGGATGATTTAAAGTGTCATGTGTTTGGCTGCATAGGAAACTCCAATAAAACTCTGGACTGCAAATATAGAGCTCAGGAGTTCTCCATGTGGAGAAAGAACAAAATGGAAAAGATAGCCTGCGGGCACCGAGGGAGCAGCAAATCTCCACCCCAAAACTGCCACTTCAAAACTGACAAATGAAACCCTTTGCTTTGAGAAGAAAGCTGAACAGCATCATGTTCCAGAATGGTGGAGGTGACCACACCAGGGACCAGAATGGAGGCATAACAGAGAATTTGTTTCTTAGAATCTGGTTCAGGTGCTCAGCAATCTGCACACTCGACCCCTACAGCTGAGAGAGAGGAAAGCCTGCCGACTCCTCCACATGGCAATAGACCTTGGCACCATCCATGAGGCATTGGTTTAGGTGCATGCAGGATGCAAGGGTTCTGAGAAAAAGAAGGACATCATGGACTCCAAGAAACTAAGATCCAAAAGTCATCACAACATTTAAAATACTTATCAAATAAATTTAAGGAAGAAGAGCAAATAATATTTTAGCCCTAAGTTCTAGTTTAATTTTTACCAACAATGTAAATGTGAACTCTGCAAATAATCACATCGGTATATTTTTAAGGGATGAAACCTTAGAAACTTTCAGTTTTGTATCTTGATGATAATGACCATCTTGCTCACGGGATGGTTCTGGCTTGCATTCCAAACCTGGGTCCTGAAGGTTCTGAAAACAGCAGTCAGCTGAGCACCTGGCAGCAGGCCCTGATGATACAGGCACTGTTTCTTAGCTCACCTCTGATTTATTAACACAGTTCTGGACAAGCCCACATATACACTTTTGTCTAGTTTAGCAAGCATGACTTTTTCTCTTGTCTCTATCCTAAAAATCCTGTATTGTTGCTAACAGGCTGCTATCCCTTCTGTGTATAAGTTCTTAAATTGCATTCTTTGTTAAACAATAAAAATAAGTAAATAAAAAGAATTACATGTAGATTTATGAAGAAGGCCTGGGAGGTCAGGCTGTGCACCCCTGAGAGCACAGTATGTGAAGCTGTGTGTGAGAAAGCTAAAGTGCAGTGGACACCCGAGAACCTTGGGAAACTGAAGAACATGGATCATCTAAAGAAAACTGCAAGAAGGAAGCAAGGCAGGCCTAAGAGAGAAGCCACTGGGGCTACCACCAAAAGTGGCATAGTCTGAGCCGCATGGAGTCAGTGTTTTCCACATATTGCAATGAATGTTAGACATGGAATAACAGGATTTAAGGTTTGTCCTGCTGATTTTTGGGCTTGCTTTGGTCTGAACGCTTTGTATCCCCTTGATTTTACCATTAGGAATTGTAATGTTTTTCTTGTGTCATTGACTTTTAGAAGTGTTAAACTTTGTGATTTTGTAGGGGCTCACAGCAAAGAGTATGCTTTAAATCTTGGAGAAGACTTGGGACTTGGATTTTTCGGCAATACTGAAACTGTTAGGACTTTGACAACTCTTATAGATGTAATAAAATACCTTTTGCATAAAGGGATGTGCATGAGTCTTTGGAGGACCAGGGATAGAATACGATAGTTTGTGTCTATGCAGTCATGGGGCAGGCTTCTACAGTTTATAATTAATTCATGATTCAAAACTGGAATTATGGGTGTGAGTGCTGCTAGGATTATAGGTGTGAGTGCTACAGCCATTCGGGGGCAGTTAGCTTGAATGCAATATAAGAAAGAAAAAGAGGCTTCCTCGCTGCCACCACTGCACCACTTTTTGCTCTTGCTGTTTTGCTTCTTCTACCCCGTGAACTGCTGCCCCTGCCATGTGCTGTTCTGCCTTGGAGCCAGCTGAGTATGGACTGAAACCTTTATAAACTATGATCTAAATAAATTTCTCTTTCCTTAATTTTTGGGGTCAGGTATTTTGTCCCCAAAACAAGAGAAAAGTAACTGAGATGCCAGTCTTAAATCAAATCTATAAAACCTAGCCTGGTGCTGTTTTGGACAGAAACTCTGCCTAATAAATTTAGATATGCCTCTCACTGATGCATTGTGACATTCTTTTTCTAAAAGTACATAAACTTATAAATTGTTTATTTCTGAGATCATTTTGTTCACATAACAATAGCAAAATACTTTTTTAATTATTGCTTATTAACAATAAAAGTTAAAAGTCTGAGGAGAGAGTTTACCACTCTTCTGTATTAAAATTGAAAGCATCAAAATAGTGGGCTCAAGTGATAGTAAGCTTAATGAAACACTCTAAATATTTGCATGTGATTGAGATTTATATCAATCAAGGAATACTAGAGACACAAATGTATTATAGGATATACAAATACATATGTATATTTGTATAAATATATGGGGAAGGTGATTTGAGGTCTCATCTTTTTTCAGGGAACTTTTTCATATACCAGCTGGTAAAAATATCATTGGCATACACAATATTTACTCCTTTCTGTGGTTCATTTTACTTAGCATATTTTCAACATCCATCTGAGTTGTACTATGTATCAGAATTCCCTCCTGAAAAAAAAAAGTGGAAATACATGCATAGTCACAGTCTTTGTTCATTTATCCAAATAATTTTTAGATGTGGCTCTAGTGACGGCAATCCTGTGTTTAAATTTTTTGAGGAATCACTGTATCCTCCATTGTGTAGACGCACCAGCAGCGCAAAAATATCTACATTCATCATATCCTTGCCTATTTTACTATTCATTAAAAAACAATTTGATCTGGTTAATAGTCACTATAATAGATATGAAGCGGTTTTCATTATACTTTTGATTTATATTTCATAAATAAATAATGACATTAACCATATTTTCAATGATTATTCTCACAAATCTTAAATTGTTGTTTAATTTTATATTCTAGCCACATGAACAGACCTATTTATTTTCTTTTCATCTTGAACTGCTACTCATGTACAAAGCCTTATCAATATCTTTAATATTGGTTAATATTGTTTGAATAAAAATTTAGACACGGTAAAGTGCCATGTCATTTTGTCTCACTCCCTTTTTGTGTATTCTCTATCTGTCTAGTATGTCTATGCCCATGAAACGTAAAGTTTGTCAACAGTGATTTCACTTCCTGATCCAAAGGATTTCATTTACTTTTTGGTAAATATAGTTACATCACTAAAGAATACAAGGCAACTTTTATGTTATAAATTATATAAAACTGTAAAAGTGGTTATTAAAACTAAAATATGCAAAGCAATTACTAATCATTGGGAATAACTACAGTTCTTTTATAGACTTTGAATTCTTTTGCACTTTTAAAAATTCTTTGATTGTCAATGTGTAGGAATGTAAAAAAAGAGAAAAATGAATAGCTAATATTAAAACATTAGAAACATTGAGGCATATGTATTTATTTTCTGAATTTCTGAATTTTAATTTCTAATTTATGAAAAGGTTTGAACTTACTATCTGTTTTGAATAATACTTTGAACAATATCTTTTCTGAACTTACTTTGCATGATACCATTTTTTTTCTATTTTCCCCTTATATACAGTTGAATTACATACAGTGAATATCCAATTACTTGGTTAATCTTCACACTATCTTAATTTATGCTTTTCTCTAACATCTTATCTTCTGAGCCTTGCATATGATGAACACTGAGATCTCATTTACTTTTTGTATAAGCTATTTCTTCATCTGGTACACATTCACTTCTTTTATCAAAACAATGTCCTTATTTATTCTGATGCTATAGAATGAAGATTTGTCATCCCCCATCAAATTCATGCATCGATGCGTTCCCCCAGTGGGGTATAAGATTGGGGAAGGGGCCTAGTGCTAGATGAAATTATGAAGGATTTAGGGAAGGCTGATATGATAAGATTAATGCCTTTAAAAACACAATCATAGAGTAATAGTCTACATTTTTCCTGCCTGTGGCTAGAGTGAAATTGTGCTATCATACAGAGGCCTCACTAAGAACTACATCGACTGGCACCTTGATCGTGGACTTCTCACCCCTCAGTATTGTGAGGAATAAATTGCTGCTGCTTGTGTCAATATTCTATGTATTGTGCTCTGGTATCCTGAGACAAATAATATAGTCAATGAGTTTTTCTCTGCTAAGGTCCTCAGATACCCTTGGTAGACAACATTGCTGATCCCAAATCAGCTGTTTTTCAAAAAAAAATGCACTTATATCCCATTCTAAATTGATTTTCAACATCATCATGATTTTTAACTTTCTTGGTGTACTTTTGTCTTTGTGGATCCATTCCTCTTTCAACTGCCAATTTTTGTAAGACACAATATGTAGTTATTAGCTTGAGACAAAAGGACACACAACTGCACACTGTGCTGCCTCTGTACAAACTATTTGACTGATGCACACTCTTAGACCAATCTCAAAGAGTGCAGTAAGTAATACCATAAGAGGTATAGTAAAAGTCTTTGATTTACATACATGTGAATGCCAAACTTTCATAGGTGTACTATGCAAGACTCACTTTTCCAGCTTGCAATCCAATCTGACTTATGAAAAATTCTGCAATGGAACTTATTTGTAAGTCGTGGACTTGCTGAAACATGCTGGATCACAGATGTTGACACTAATCTTATTTTGACATCGTGCTTTGTGAACTTAAGGGCTAGCATCTAAGTTGTTCACATAAATAACAGTGCATGCACCACAATAAGAGTTTAAACTATGTTGTAGGAAGACTGATGATGTTGAACCTAGTCATAATAACTAAACATCTTCATTTCAAAACTACAAAATGGAGACAAACTGTGTGTTGTTGTTCAGACTGAGGATGTCTCCAAATCTCACCTTAGAGGTGAGACCTCTTTGCAAGCTTCAGTCACTGGAGGCATAGCTTGCAAGGCCTGTATTCTCCTCTACAGCTCCTCCTTACTTTCACTGATTTGGGCCACCATGAAGGGATCAAAGTTCCTTTGACATGCTGCACTGTCAGGGAGCCAGCTGATCAAGGAAGAAGCCCCTGAAACCATGAGCCAAAGTAAAACACTCCTCTTTTAAGCTGCAGGTAATGATACTTTGTTTCAGAAATGATAAGGCTGTGAGTACATTAATGGAGACAAGACTACTGGGTCTTCATCTGGTTCCTGGTTCCTTCTTCTCTGGCTCTTTGCTCCTTCTCTGCTCTTTGGCTTTGATGATCTAAGCAGCTTTGCCTTCTACACCAGAATGATTTTGCTTTGGAGTCAGTCAATCAAGGTCTCAAATCTCCAAAATCTTCAGCCAAATTAAAACTTTCCTTCTTTAAGGTGTGGGCTTGGGGAAATTTGCCCTAGTTTGGAAAACTTGACAGATACAGTATATGTTTATGCATTGTGTAGTTATGTGATCAAAATTTTGTATGTTTTATTCCAACATTCTTACTGTTATGTTTAAGTAAGAAATGTCCTGATATTCTTACATTCAGAGGTAGAAACTACTTGAAAGGGATAGACACTGATTTCATACTGGAAAGAGTTCATTTTTTCTCTGATTTCTCTCTTCTTGGACATGACACAGTGACAGTTTTCCTCTGTCAGTCCCTTTCTGCCATAGACTCTACCAATCACATAATGAATCTGCTAACAGTGGCAGCCAAAATACACCTTTTAATTGTGTCAGATATTGTGCCTTGACAAAAGGAAAGCTGACTAAGACCAAAAAAAAAAAAAAAACTAGTATGAGAAATGAGTACATTGCTGTGACTGTGCATGATCATTTAATTTAAAAGCTTTAGAATTGGTTTGTGAGAGGAGTTTGGGTGTTATGATGTTGGCTAAAGAACCCCTAGAATGCTGTAAACCAGAAATGACTGGAGATTCTTTTGGTGCTCAGAATACCAGAATGCAGGTAATAATGCAAGCATTCCTCTGGATGTTTCAAATGGGAGCAAGCAGTCCTTTGGGAGTTTGAATAAAGCTAGTGTGTGCTACACCTTGGCAGAAAATGTGTTTTCACTTTGTTCATTTCCTTGACTCCTTGGGAAATTGAGATTAATATCAATGGACTAATAATTAATCAGCCAAAATAAATGTCACGGAAGCCCAATATTCTGGCTGTGATATTGGTACTGTGAATTGCTTTTAGCCAGGATTCCAATAAGAATCAGGAACAAAAAAGTAGCTGAGCTGAGTGATTTGAAAAGATTTAGCTAGAAAAAACTTCTCTCAAATTTGGGAAAAAGGAGAGCATGGTTGCTGAAAAAAATAACATAAAATTCCAGTTTCTTCCTATAGGGACATGAAGAAAGACGCCTTAAAGGTGTATGAAAAATTAGCACGACCTACTCCATAACAGGCTAGAGGCTAAAGAACTACATATTTTCAATTTCAAAAGAGAGACCCCTAGGCTGCCTGTTTATTTGGGGCCATAGAAGGAAGTAAATGCTCAAGTTTACTCAGTCCTTGAGGCACTCAGAAGATACTACAGTCATTGTCTAAGGAGGACTGCCTTCTATTCAGTCTGGATGACTCTGGCAGCATTCATATGATGGTGATTTTGTAAGCATGAACAATATAACTACTTGATCATGAAGACTTCTATCCAGAGTTCAGAAGAAAGCCTAGAAAGGCATACAAAATGTGTGATACCTCACTGTTGTCTGAACTTTTGACATTAATGCCAAATATTCAGTCAAAGGCACAGAAAGGCAGAGATACCAGAAATATAAAATATTTTCTCAGAGATGCTATAAGCAATGGATGAATCTAACCCAATAGAAAGTGTGATGAATAACTACTATGAAGGCAACACTATGCAATGTATTAATTATTGTAACTGTTCTACTAACATGTTTTGAAACCGTCTCATTATTATTTCTTTCCCAATAAAATTAATTTTAAAAAAAAGAAAGAAAGGACAAGTAGATTCTTATCTATAAGGCCACTGGGTGGGTCTACCTAAGATCTTTGAAGTGAATATTTCATATCAGCTGGTCCTGGATCCTAAGCATGTAGCCACATAAGTTAATGCTGTTCTACATGGTTTTATTCTTGGTTTGGCTTGAATTTTTGTGTGTTCCCCTATTGTATCTTTTACATGTGATTGTTTACATAATATCTTTGTATATTAGAAGTATTTAACTTCCTTTTGATTTTTATAAGGCCTGATAACTAAGAGTTCGCCTTGATTCACAGAATCGACTTTCATTGTGGTTATATCAGCATGTTGGTACCACTAGAGATGGATTAAATACATTTTGCATGATGAGATGGACATGAAGCATTTAGAGGCCATACATGGAATAATGTAGTTCAGATTCAAAATGTCCCCCAAATGTCTCAGGATCATAGATGACAACTGGTTAGAAGGTGTAGGTGTCTGGGAGCATGACTATAAAAAATGTTTTTGTCCTGAGTCTTCCCTTCTCTCTGCACTTCCTGCCATCATGCGGTGAACAGCTTTCTTCTGCTAATCTCTTCCTTCATGCTGTTTCTCCTTTGGGCTATCTGACCATCAACTGAAAACCCTGAAATGAAGAATCAAAATAAACTTCTCATACAAATTCCATGGTGTTATGTATTGTGAATCTGCAGTGATAAAGTGAGGCCTGCCGCTTTATCTAGCTAGTTTTATTTATCTAGCTAAACTATTTCTTGAATTAATTATCTAGCTAATTTTATTTCCTGAAAAAAAAATTTTAAGGAATCTTCCTTATCTTCAACACACTTCTAGATTCAACTAATTTTGTGAGTAAATTCCTATGTCATACTTACCTTATTCAAAACTACTATCGTTAAACAGATGCTTCATATTCAAGCTAATGTTACATTTCTTCTGTCAGTGAATTAAGATAAACAATGGAAAACAGAGTAACTCTCCTAGATCAGCTCAATTCAAAATATATTGTTACCTGTTAATTACATAAATAAACATGTGTGTTATCTCATAATATTCCAATTAAATATGGCATACTAATATACTATATATATTAGTGTAATATATAAATAGTATATAGTATATTAATATAGTATATGATAAAACAATACCTAATACAGTAATATGTATATTATAGTATATATGTAATATATATTCATACAATGCATATTGTAGTGTTCATATGAAAGTTTTCAACAAACGTCAAATCAACAATAAATATAAAGTAAATAATATACAGCATGCTATATTAGATGAAAGAGACCTGTGCTTAATTTGAGAACATAGACTGCACCTATTTTCTTACCTCAAGCTTACTGAAAACTAAAACCATTTCGGGTACTGTTTTATGGTTGGTATTCCTGGAAGCCAGTATAAAAGTAACAGACTTCATATAGTCTAAGAATCTGTGTTTTTAATTATTTTTGATGTTTAGTGCAATTTAGAAACCATTCGTGATATACACCATGTTTTAAAATTTAATGTGAAGTGCAATAGTGTGATCACCTCCTTCACCATTCATTTAGAAGAGAGATAGATAACTAATCAGCTCTCTTCAAGATCAAAGAATGCCAGGGAGAAAGCTCAGCAGCATAAGTGTCTGCCTGGCAAGGGCAAGGCCTCAAATTCAATCCCTTGATACTGGGGGAAGGGAAAGAAAAATCAGAGAATGGAATTTTAAATTAAATTATAAGACCTATTAATTAAAATTTTATTGGATATTTGTAACAGTTAATAAGGAAAACACAAATATTAGAGCTGTGCAGCATTTGGAAAGAGATAATAGATATAAAAGTGTAAGTGATGATAGAACACTGGGTAAGCAGGGTATTTTTAGTGAGAATAAATAAAGGGACATAAGACTGGCTCAGAACATCTATGTTCTTCTTAGTAATACTCCTTTTGACCCAATTCTCCAGGGCCAAAGTTTACTCAATACATATTGGAAATATATATATATATATATATATATATATATATATATATATAT
>NDGM010779743.1:0-13509 GCA_002564305.1 Octomys mimax
TGGGCGTGGTGGCACACGCCTGTAATCCCAGCACTTGGGAGGATGCAAACAGGTGGAATCACTATGAGTCCTATCTAGTAGTGAGACCCTGAATAGCCTGGAGACCCTTCCCTAAAATAAAAAAATAAAAATAAAAACATGACAGTGAACAGATGCAAAGGAGAAGCTCCAGTATTGCCTGAGGCCTGCAGGGGCTGGGCTTGTGCACTCCTGCTCCAGGTGACATTCTGATGGCCTTTAGGGCAAGAAAGGCACGTGGCATAAAGCATGGCTGTAGCTGAGTAGCTGCTAACCATATCTTGCATTCACACCTAGAAGTTCTAGAAATGGATAAAACTATGACTTTACAATTCTGTTGACTTTATAGTTTTAGGACAGGGAATTTAAATTTTGTTTTTACATTTGATTTTCATTGTATAATACTTTATCTTGAAAAATGTTGCTCAAAGCATCATTACAAGTTGCCCTCACCTAGCAGAATTAACCAGCCCTCCCGAGTACGCTAGGCTTGAGTTGCTCACCCTGACGTCTAAAGGCCAGGCCACTCCCAGCACCCTCGTCCTGCGGGCAGAAGGCCAGCGAGGCTGCTGAGAGGCCAGGGCTGTGCGACGCTGGGCAGTTGTGTCCTCTCTCCTGCCAGGCAGGTTCCTGGCGGGAAGCGCAGCTCGGCCGCACGTGCAAGGTGGTGTTCAGCCCACACCGCTGGAAACACGAGGCGAGAAAGACACGGGTAATAGTGCACTGCAGGGCTGTTGTGAATACTAACCTGGACGCCAAAGCAAGTGCACCGAGCGCAGGGCCTGCTCGTGGAAGAAGTTGCCAGCTGATCGCCAGGAGTCTCTTCTGTTCTCCTCAGCTGGCCAGGGGCGGACCTCAAAGCTTGTGCTGAACAAACCCCTGGCACCAGAGGCCTCGCCAAGCCACCGGGGCACAAACCCAGGACACCCAGAAGCACAGGTCAGGTTGGGAAGAAGAGCCGTGCGTCAGGCACGAAGAGACCACAGCGCTACCGTGAGCAGCAATGCTCCAGGCTCTTGTCTGGACTCGTGGTACCTCTTCCCCATTTGAAATTCATTTAGGCATCTAAATGAGGGTGGTTAATCGCATCATTTAAAGGTGACGACGTGCCGAGAGGCTCCCTAGGTGCGCATCTCATGCTGGGCTCAGCAAATACCAAGTGCCTTTCATAAGGTCTGTTTTTCCTTCTGGTAAAACCTGGTTCTGGCTAAGCAGATACTATTTGCTGTCCTCTTCATCCATTCCAGGCCAGCAGCTGGCTTAGGAGGGCCGGGGAGGTGGGTGGCGCTCCCAGGACTGACCCACGAGGAGCCATGTCCCACCGTGACAACCCGGCCAGAGTCCGGAAGGAGTAGGAGCCCACAGCCAAAGGAAGTGGAGGGATTTATTTTATTTCTGAAGGGCCCGACGTGCCTTCTGCTGCAGCTTATAAATCTTGGCCCGCGTACTCCAGAATGTTTGGGATCCTCCGAGAGCAGCGTTCGCTGGTGCTGCTTCCGCTTCCACTCAGCTTGGCCAGGCCCAGGCCCAGTCAGCCCCGGCCAGGCAAGCTCCTCCTTGCTCGCAGCCTGGTCCTGGGAAGACAGAGGCGGGGCCCTGGGGGCCCAAGGGACTCCTTGATCAGACGCTTCCCATGGGGCTCACGTGTCTGATCTGGAGGTGTCCCCAAGCCCGAGGGGTCCCTGCAAGATTCCTCTGGGGACGTAGAGTTACAGGGCGTCGGTGCCACTGAGCCATGCTCTGCTCTGACGTGTGCAGTCGTGGGGAGCCCAGCTCCACGGTGCCGGAGAGGGCTTGCTCGGCAGCCGTCTGTGGCCATGCTTATTCATTCATTTCAGTTTGCAGCCAGTCTGCCAGGCCCTGAGTCAGCCAAGAATTCCTATTCGGAAACCTTTCAAGAATGAGCTGTATTATGAAAACTAAATTGTGTAGTAAAAGGGTCCTCATGCAGTGAAACCGCATTGCTGAGACTTGAGGCCTTATTTTCAGGCAAATAATATTTTCATATATTTCAAAGCAAGCTTTTGACAAATTGTCCAAATAGAAATTGCAGTGAAAAGTTATCTATGTGAAAAGACAATTTTTAATAGTCTGACAAATCTAATAATGTTTTTAATCATCAGCTTTTTCTTCTTCCCTTTTTTATGTACTTAGTACAGGGTCTACAGGGTCTCACTACACAGATCAGACTTGTAGTGATCCTCCCTGTTGTGCAGCCTCCCAAGTGCTGGGGGGATTACAGTTGTGCGCCACCATGCCCCGTCGCAATTGCTGTCTCAGTGCACCCCGGGGGCCGGGCCAGCAAGGCAGGCTGGGGATCCAACCCCCAGCCACTGTGTCTGCCTAAGCAGGTGCTTTAATCTGCTGAGCTATCTGGCTGGCTCTAATAATTGTTTTAAATAAAGAATAAAATCACATTTTAATACAAGCAGGGACACTCCACTTAGGCCTGCTACATGCTTTGAGTTCGCTCCGAGCTGAGGCTCGCTCATCTTCCTGACACTAAGTTCCCTGGAGCGCTTCGGACCTGCAGCCGGAACAGAGTCACTCGAGGGCTGTGCCTGAATGCCAGCTCTGAGCCCCAGATTAGGCCTGTCGCATAGCAAGATGTGGGGACCGGAGGAAGCCGGGGTGTAGTCGCTTGGCACTTGCTCAAGTTCCAGCCTGAGGCTGCGTCCAGAGTCTCTGCCGGAATGTCCCGGCTATTTCTGATCAGGCAAACACAGTTACTTCAACACTGGCCATTCTGAGCTGCAAGAAGTCTACTGGCTTTCTGTGTTTTTCCTAGGAGAAAAGCTGTTTCTGGGACTGTCCCTGAGATGCTGTTGCATCTCATACATGGTATAGCAGGTGACTCAAGAAGGGCTTCTGAAGGTCACTTTCAGAAGGGGGAGAAATTCCTGTCTGCCTCCCTCCCAGTGCAGCCCACATGGCCAGACTTTTGCAAAAGTCGTGCTGTCCTAATTTGGGGAGCTCATGGTGCTGGCAGTGGGACATGGCATCAGTTTAGGTGTGAAAGAGAAGGTTTCTGAGTGGAGGACACCGTGGCATGCTGTCCGCATGGAGTGGAGTTGCCCCTGGCCTGACTGGCTTTGCTGCCCAGCGCCTATGGCCACATCTCTCTGGCCACAGGGTGACAGTGTGGGAGCCACTCATCCTGCCTCTGGGAGCAGTGACCCCAGGAGAGGCCTGGGCACAACGACTGCCCACAGGAGGTCAGCGGCTGGGTGGGGACCCGATGCACAGGGCGACCTTTGCACCTCACTGAAGGGATTCATAGTTGGAGAACCCGGGGCGCAGCTCCACGGGAGAGTACAGCCAAGAGCAGAGAAGAGGCGTGAAGTTTTGCTAATGCAGAGCCATGGGTGACTGTGTGCTGGGCATCTGCCATCTTCAAGGACTGAGAAGAGCCCCTGACCTTCAGTGATATTTCTAGATCAGAATTGGTAGAAATTCTCACAACACTGTTCTGTTCCCAGAATACTTGGTAGGTGGTTTTGTGTGTTTAAATTGCAAATACCGACAAGGCACCTCCATGGGAAATTTGTGGGAAGCCCTGCCCTTCGGGGTCCAAGCGGGCGATAGCCTCTGAGGTAAGAGGACCTATGGTGTCCCCTTGCCACCCTTGTGTCACCCAGGAGCTCCTGGGCCTGTGTTCTGCCCCTCTCCTCCTTGAGTGGGATGGTCACCGACTTAAGGCACACCACACCTGGCCTTTGAGATGCTGTCTGTGCCTCTGGGACAAGGGCAGTGCCCCCTCCCGCCCCACCCCGGCCATGGAAGCTGCTATGCCAGAGCCCGCAGCACTGGATCCACAGTGCTCACGGGGCTTTAGAAATCAGGAGCTTTTATTTATGTTTTAGTGTTTAGTTTTTTATTCTCAGCTGACAAACAATATGTTGATGGGTTGTAGCCAGCGTCTGCACCCCTGCGCACATTGCAGAATGGCTGGGTCATGCTGGTCCTCACATCTACGACCTGATGTGTCCCTCATGCTGAGGATACATGATGTCTTCTCACAGCCCTGCTGTCCAGGTCACACTGCCTCCTGTCCTCTCCCTGCCACCCCAGCCCCGCTCCAGCCACCGCACTGGGCCCTCTGGACTCCACGCAGGGTGTGGGTTTGTGCTCTGCATGCAGTGCAGGTCCTGTAGCTGTCGTGCTGTCATGAACACCAGGACTTGCTGTTGAGGTTGGCATCTGGGATGGGTTTGCGTCGGGTGGAGTTTAGTCCTAGGCAGTACCCACTAAACTTTATAAACCCCTGTCACTGCGGGCTGAAGCTGTGCCTGGGGGAGGCACAGGGCCTCAGCCCACTCCCTGTCCTGCCCACGGCTCACCACATGGGGGCTGTGCCTCAGACTGAACCAGCTGGCAGGACATACAGGGACCTGCTGGCCTGCAAGACCTGCAGTCTCTGCCCGGCAGGCTTAGGAAGCATCCCCAGCACAGGCTGTGCATCCACCCTGAGGGCCAGGCTGCAGCCTTGATGCGTCCTCAGTTCAGCCACATCTGAAGCACAGGATGTGTGTGAAAGTCACACGGGATTCTGTTGGGGACAGGCAGCCTCACCCCGCCTGTGTCTGTCTCTGCCATCTGTCTTTCTTTTATTTCTCTCTCTCTCTCTCTCTCTCTCTCTCTCTCTCTCTCTCTCTCTCCCCCCCCCCACCCCTTCATTTTCTTGGCACAAGCCTGACTACACAGCCCAGGCTGTCCTTCAGCTCCCAGCCATCCTCCTGCCTCAGCCTCCCAAGTGCTGAGATTACAAGCGAGTGCCAGCAGGCCCAGCACATCTATTCTTCTCCTCCCTTCCAAGCAACTTCTTTTCCAGGGGGGCCTTTCTTGTGCTGCTGCCCTGGGGTGGGCCAAGAAGAACCCAGGGTGCTGGTCTGCGTAGAGACAGCAGGGTGGCATCACCACAGGGGGAGGGAACCACGAGCTGGGCACACATCCTCCCAGGCAGAGGCAGCGTGGGCTGGAGGGAGGGGCGCCACCTTGAGAACAGACAGCAAGGTGTGTTGCCATGTGGACAGAAGCCCTCCACAAGCTCAGCCCGTGGCCATAGCGTGGACAGCTGAGCTCAGTGGTCCACAAGGACCCGGCACCCAGAAGATGTGCTCTGCTCCTCCTGAGTCCAGTGGGGCCTGCGGGGGGGTGCCAGCAGTGTCGCCACCAGGCCTGTCTCGAGCTGACGGCTCACATGTATGCTTGCTTAAGAAAGCCTGGCCCTCCTAGGGAAACATGCTCACTAGTCGGATTTCCCATTTAGTCTTTAAAAATGACAAGTGAGCACAAAGCACCTCTGTGCGGAACTTGAGAAGCAGGGCGTGTGGCACAGGCCCCCAGGTGCCCCGTGACCTGCCCTGGGTGGAGCCGGTGTCCTTCCCCAGAGAGGTGAGACAGGAAGCGACTGCACGTGCAGCCAGGGAGTTCAGACTGCTCCTCCTGCCCAGCCAGGAAGTACTGAGGTGGCAAGCAAGATAGCTTCAGAGCGCGCGCACCGGGGCTGCCTGAGCCGCAGACCCACCACCTGCACCCTCCAGCACTGGGAGAAGCAACAGAGAAACCCGGCTGGCGCAAAGCCAGGTGGGCGCAGCTCAGACAGCTGACAGGTGCTCTGGGCGGTTTCTCCCACCTGTAATCAGCCAGGTGGGGTAGTGTCCTTGTGATCCCAGCATTCCGGGAGGCTGAGGCAGGAGGATCACAGTGTTGATCCCGGCATGGGCAGCTTAGCAACTCTTAGTAAAGAGGGTAAAGATGTAACTCATTGCAGATGCCTGAATCTAACCCCTAATACCTTAAAAAAGGAAAATAGTAAAAGGACACAAGGACTGCTGTCCTTGTGAGTTGGCCAATGGGCCTGTGCTGGAGACATCCTTGCCACACCTTCAGGGACATTCGGGGAGCCTGGGTCACTCGGGGTGGGGTGCATCAGCAGGGTCTGGAACTAATGTCTATTTGTCACCCCCATAGGCAAGAGGAGAGAAAATGGACTCCAAAGAGGCGCTGATCGACAACGAGGACCTGGATGGGGGCGACAGGGAGGACGGCGAGCTGGGGGACGGCACGCGGCTGCAGCTGCTGCGTCAGCTGGCCTCAGGGGCCTCGCGGCTCAAGGAGCTTGTGGGCAACATGATCACCACGGCTGGCAAGGTGGTGGTCACCATCCTCCTGGGCTCCTCGGGTGAGTGGCAGGCGGGGAACCGCGCCCAGTGGCTGCCACTACACCGGCGCTGGCAGCAGCCCCAGGCACTGCCCCAAAGCTGCTTCTGCTCTAGCTAGATGGCTCGTTTTCAGGGTACGTTCTCACCACCTCCATGAAATGCCGCTTCCCCGCGCCACAGGGGTCCCACTTCCCGAGTTTAGGTTGAATCGTAGTCACTCATGTCCCTGCGTCGTCAGTGGGCCGCTTGCACACCACACCCTGTGGCCAGGGGTCGCTGGGAAGCCGTGGGACTCGGGGAAGACTGCATGCAGTGTCCGGGCAAGACTCGCTCCTGCCAGGTGCAGCTGCAGCCCGCTTATCCCACAGCAAAATCGTCTCTGTCTTTACCTCTCGGTCGCCCAGACTCTCCCCAGAATTTGTAATATGAAAAGACACTGCTGTTTTTGACTGGAAAAAAAGAAAATAATTTCTCAAGAAATAAAACCCAGTGTTTTAATCAGAGTCCTTTGAGAAGGCTGATAAAATCCTTGTAACATCTGTAAAGGACTAGTCTCTTCTTTGTGGCTAGGATTTAGCTGCCACGTGTAATATTATGAACCATACATAACTAAAAGGAAAGTAAAACCAGATATGTGATGCCATAAGCCTGTCATCCCAGCACTCAAGAGGCTGAGACAGGAAGATCACTGACAATCTGAGGCCATTCTAGACTGCGTAGTGAGTTCAAAGCCAGCTTGAACTGCATAGCAAGAATCTGTCTCAAAAAAAAATGTAAAAGCTAAATCATTCTAAAGGAAAAGCTGTAATGAAGTTGCAGCAAATGTGTGGTTGTTCTGAAGTGGAAGCCAGCCAGAAAAGATGCTTTTCTCCTGGTGAGGCCAGCAGGTGGTCCTCAACTCAGATCATGTAGATTCTCTTGGTCATCTCATCTTTCTTTGTACCTAGAAAACTGTCACTCTTGTGTGGTGTTTTTCAAGGTGAATGCAGCCTTGGTTGACAACCAGTGCAGCACTTGAGGACCTGGCTAAGCTGTGGTCACCATGGCAAATCAGGGCTGCCCTCAGGGCACAGCCTCAGTGCACAGCCCCACCCCTGCGCTGACACCCCTGTTGCTGTCTGCAGGCATGATGCTGCCCTCGCTGACCTCGGCCGTGTACTTCTTCGTTTTCCTGGGCCTGTGTACCTGGTGGTCCTGGTGCCGCACGTTTGACCCCCTGCTGTTCAGCTGCCTCTGTGTCCTGCTGGCCATCTTCACTGCCGGCCACCTGATTGGGCTGTACTTGTATCAGTTCCAGTTCTTCCAGGAGGCCGTGCCCCCCAACGACTACTATGCAAGGTGAGGGGCGTGGCTGGGAAGGTGAGGCTGTATGGTCTCACCTTCAGTATGGAGCAAAAATTTGTCGGGCTGGGGAAGCCATTGTCTCAGTTACTTTTTCATGGTTGAAACAAAATATCTTATACCCACAAGTTAAAGGAGGAAAGGTTTATTTCAGTCCAAGTTTGCAGCAATTCCAGTCCATCACTGGCTGATTCAAGGCAAGGTGGCGTGGCAAAGGGGTGCGGCAGAGACAAAGCAGTCCCTGGCAGGGCGGCCAGAAGGCAGTAGCACTAAGCTGCTCCTTCCCTTTCCCTCCACCCGGTTCCAAGGGACCACTACCCAAACTCCTTACTGTGAGGATGTGATTGAAGGTAAAGAATTCGGAGCAGACTTGATTGTTTGAGGGATTCTATGCCCTTCTCAGTCAAAGAGAGAAACCACCTTGCAGGGTAACACTGGCTAGTGAAAGGGAAACGAAAAGATTAGGGAATGCTTCTGCCCACCACCAGAGATCGTTCCCTTCATATCGGCTGTGATGAGGGGTTTGTACTGCTGGTCCTTGCAGAAGGGAAGTCGTAGTTTACAGAGGCCATCAGCACATGGCCAGCTGAACACACTCGGCTCTCCAGGGTGTCTCAGCTTGGCGCCCCTCTCAGTGTGGCACAGTGCGTGCCATCTGTGTCCTCGAGTGGCGGCCCTCAGACTGATCACCAAGGTGCAGCGGAAAGGGTTACACAGAACAAGACCGGGCGTGAGTTCTCCATGGCTGGTGGGCTGGCCCTTCGGCAGCAGCTTCCACAGTGGCAGAAGAGGTGTGTGAGGTTGGGCTGCCGTGAGACTGCCCTCACTTGAGGGAAGCCCAAGACACCCACAATGTGGGCGCATCCGCAGATTAGACATTGTGGGTCCCTGCTCAACGCCCAGTCCCGAAGGGCATCTTGGAATTAAGTGGGATCATTCCCTACTGCATGAGTGTTAGATGCTGTCGTCAGTGACTCCATGCCAGTGCATGAGGGGAAGTCACTGTCCTGAGTACTGCATGGGGATTTGGTGGTGAGGTGACATCAGAGCCTGGACTCGGATAAAATTTCTGGGCAATGTCGTCAGTGTGGAGCAGTCCACTGCCCCTGCCGATCCACGGTCCTCCCTGACAGGGGAGAAGTCCACAATAGCAAGCTACAGAAAAGATAAAGAGGCAAGCGTGTGCAGAACACGGGCGCCGTAGTGCAGTGTGGGACGCAGTGTGCGCAATAGGGCGTGAGTGCGCTGACTGGTTCCTGGGCACCACTGGGCCATGGACGTGCCGCTTTGGCTCCCTCTGCACAGTGCAGAAATGCAGTATGTCAGTTAAATCCCACAACCACTTAAATTCAGTAAAATAAAAGCTGGTGTCCAACACCCACGTGCAAAGACTTAATTCCAAATCCAGCTGGCCCGGCTGGGCTGGACCTGGAAACCAGAGACACAGCCCAGAGTCCTGTATTGAAGTACTGATTCGGGCTCGTGACAGAGCAGTCACACAGTGTGTATTTTAGCGGGAGGGGAGAGCGCTCCATCTCAGTGCAGCCGTTATTCTGCACTGAAGAAGCCCCGGCCTTTCCTTCAGACATTTGATTCTTGGTTTATTGCACATGTACAGAAAAAAGTGCTGTGTACTATTGCACGAGCAGCCTGCGAGGGGATGGCCTCCATGGAACTATAACCCTCAGAAGGCCAGAGTCAGGGCTTGGGGGTTCTTCCTCCCCCGATAGTCAGTGGTCTCTTCTGCCATCTAGAGCTGGTGGTAGGGAATACAGTGGTGCCTCGGTTCACGAACTTAATTCATTCTGTGATTGTGGACAAGATGACCACGGTTGTGCCCATCGCCCAATGCAGGGGTCACGAGCAAAAGCCACCTTTTGCCTAAAGCTTCTGTTTTCAAATCAAATGTTCACAAACAGAAGAATTTGTGAACAGAGGCACCATTGTACAAGGAATATGGTGGCCGCCTTGAAAGCAGTTGCGAAGATCAGGCGAGCTTCTCTGTAGGGTCAGTGAGCAGGTATTTTAAACTTCATGGACCCTGAAGTGTGGATCCCATATTTTTGGCACATTTCACCAAATATTTTTATTTTGTTTTTCAGCCTTGTGGCAATATCCAACTCGTAAGTGGGTCATAAGCTGTACCCAGACAGGTGGAGGCCCGGGCTTGGTCCTGGGGTGAGGCGTGCCATCCTGTGGGGTGGACAGCAGTGGTGCTAATGGCATGGTGATTTGCCATAGCTTCTTTTCATCTGAATTGTCACAGGAAGCCATCATTCGTTATAGGCACAGTGTAGATGATCCCTCTACCACCTCCGAATCTGGTCCTGTGGCTCATGGAATGGGTCCCTAAAGCCAGGCAGCTCCTCAGCCAGGGGACGTTGAGCAATGGCCAACTTGATCAGCTTAACAGGTGCCTGGAAGCTTAGTAAAACACACTTGCGGTGTGCCTGGGTGGGCCATGGAGGCTGACCTGGGGGCTGCATCTGCTGACCCCTGCCCCTTCCCCAGGCTCTTTCCTGCTTGCCGCTTTGCAGAGGCCGTGGGCGGGGCCCCGTTCCTCCTCCAGCGTGACGTCTTGCAGCCATGAGCCAAGTGGGCCTTTTTGCCTTTTTGGTGTACTGTGTCCCGGTTAGGGGAAGCTGCCCGGAATTCCTGGGCTGGCACAATGAAGGGGAACCTGTTTTTCCGGCGTGATTCTGTCTTTCTAACCCGGAGGACTCAAGGCTCAGCTGGCTGTTCACAGACTCCCTTAGACCTTGGTGGAATTTTCCCATTCGTGTTTTCCAGCAGAGGACAGAGAAAGAGCTGACCTCGGGAGCATGTGGGAGAGACCATGACTGGCTGGATGCTGGCTAGCTGTTGGGTCAGGGAAGCGAATCAGTGATGCCTTCCAGCTGCGCGCACAGGAGTGGCAAGGCAATAGTTTCCAAAACAAACTCCAGGACTCGTTGTTTGACAAGGCTGAGTGCACTTCCAGGAAGGTTAAGGCAGTGTCTGAAAGCAGGATTATTCTTCCCAAATCTGAAACACCACAAGCTATTACAGCCCTAAAAATATTAGTGATTATACTTTTGAAGTTGATCCAGCAAAATAAAGCTCCAGATGAATCTACACAACTAAATACAAGGCCCGTGGATACCAATCAAATCGCCTGTTCAGCAAGCCAGGGCCCTGTTGAAGCTTATTCTGCTGAGTCTTACTAAGAGAAGTGGGGAGCTAACCAAACTTTGCTCCAGCTCATTCAGAGTGCGGTCCCCTGCAGAGGTTCTGTACTGACACGGGACTTCTGAGGCAGGCGCATCTCATGGTTTTAAAGTTTTTATTGGTGCGTGTGTGCAGCACGTAATGATTGCCTTCCCTGAGGAGAGCTGGGACGTGTCGTGCACACCTTAGCTCTCGCTGCTCCCGTCTCCTCCCTTTCCTCTCCCGCCCTCCACCTCTCGTCCCTTCCCAATCTGCAAAGGAGCTCTTTCCTTAGTTCCTGCCATCTCTGTTAGGCGGCTCTTTTTCTTACTTATATTTTGGGTTTCTCATATAAGAGAAACCAAGCAATTTTTAAGCGTATGTCTCATTTATTTCACTTTTTCCAGTGTGCATTCATTTTCCTACAAATGACCAAGAGTTGTCCTTGCACAGGGCGAGTAGCGCTCCACTGAACACTGCATTTTCTTTCTCAAGTCTTCTGTTGATTAACTATGAGCTTCTTCCAAGATTTGGCTCTTACGGGTTGTGCTTCTATAAACGTGAGTACCCCTGGGTATGTAATACAGTGTCTGTAACTCTTGTGGAAGACACCAGAGGGGAGGGAGCTGGGTCACGTGCAATTTATATTTTTAGGTTTTGGGGGACCCTCCATCTGATTTCCGCAGTGCTTAAACTGCTTTACATTCGTGCCAACTGGAAGGGCATCGCCTGCAGCATCTGTTGTTAGACTTTCTTCTATGCTGTGCGTTCTTGCTGGGGTGAGATCTCGGTGTGTCTTACTTTACGTTTCACTGGTGGCCAGTGATATCGAACAGTTTTCATGTGCGTGTTGGCCATTTATGTTTCTGAGACGTGTCTATTCATATAGGTTGTCCATTTATTAATTGGGCTTTTATTTTCTGGGGAGTCTAATTATCCTGAGTTCTTTATGTATTCTAGATATTAGTCCTTTATCCAAGACATAGCTGGCAAGCTTTCTTCCAATCTTGTAGGTTGCCTCTTTACTCTTAAGCATTTCTTTTGCTGTGCAGAAAGTTTTGAACTTGATACAGTCCCACTTGTTGGTTCTGGGTGCCATCTCTTGTCTAGTTAGGGCTCTACTCAGAAAGTCTTTGCCTACATCTGTGTCCTCCAGAGTATGGCCTATTTTATCTTCTACCAGATTAAGAATTTCTGTTTTAATATTTAGACCTTTGATCCATTTAGAGTTTACTTTAGCACACGGTGAGAGACTGGGTTTAGACTCAGTCTTCTGCAGGCGGATAGCCACCTTTCCCAGCTCCAAGCGTAGAGAGGGGGATGCTTTCTCTCTCTTTGTCAGGCAGACGGCTGGAGGTGCCTGGCGTAATTTCTGCACCTCTGTTCTGCTCCATCAGTCCACGTGCCTGATGTTACGCCACTACCACGTTGCTTTTATCCTGTTGCTTTGTCATGGAACTTCAGGCGCCGCCTTGTGGCATGACTCGCCCTCTGCGCTCTCCTCAGGACTGGTCTTGCTATTCTGGGCTCTCCTTGCTCCATATGCACTTGAGCATTCTTTCTTCTAGCTCTCTAAGGAATGCTTTTGATGTTATTTTTTATTTTAAAGAAACAAAAACCAAAAATGATACAGAATTTAAAAACAAGCTAATGGGAAATGAACAACGGTTATCGCTGCGTGTTGTCATCTTCACAGCGTTTGCGCAGGTCACCAGATACAGGCACGTAAAGTTGGTCAAAACGTGAGGACTGACCGCTCCTCTCGGTAAGCTAATAGCAATTGCTAGCAGGTACGTAGTCTTCCTTTTCTTCTTTCCCACATCCCAGCTGTGCTTTCTTTTTGAGCAGTTTCTGTATCTTTCACAATATCTGTTGTACCTTTTGGATCTTATTTACTCTCTCAGTTTCTTCCTTAGCAAGACAATGCATTGTTTATACTTGAGAGTCTGATTTATTTCACTTATGAGTGTGGTCTCCGGTGGTATCCATTTGCCTATAAAAGCCTTGAGTCTATCTTTCTTCCTAGCTGAGTAGTTCTCCATTGTATACAAATGCCACATCTTTTTCGTCCATTCCTCAGCTGATGGGCATTTGCGTTGTCTCTACGACTCAGCGTCATACATTTTGCTGCTATAAACGTGAGCGTACATGTATCGCTGTGATATGATGCGCTCGGTTCTTCTGGAAAATACCTGAGAGGGGATGGCTGGGTCACATGGGACCTCTAACGCTAAATTTTTGAGAACTCACCACATTGACTTGTACCAGTCTACACTTCCACTGGCAGAGGAGGCGGGTTGCCTCTTGCCCACAGCCCCTCCAGCTTTTGTGGTTGGCTGACTTCGTGATGACAGTCGTTCTTTCTGGGGTAAGATGGAACATTAGTGTTTTTTTTAATTTGCATTTCTTGAATGACCAGTAACATTGAGCATTTTTTCATATGTTTATTTTCCATTTGTATTTCTTCATCAAAGAAGGGTGTATTCATTTCAGATGCTCATTTCTGGATTGGGTCTTTGACTTTGGGAGATCTGATTTAAAAAAAAAAATTTATATGTTCTAGGTAGAAATGCTTTTTCTGAGGGACAGTTGGCTAAAATTTTTTTCCCAATTCATGGGTTTTCACTCAGTTGGCATTTCTTCTGATGTCAAAAACTTTTTAATAAGATGAGGTTCCAGTTGTTGACTCTTTGCAGCTGTTGGTTCTTCCCCAGGCTGGGCTACAAAGTCAGCTCAAGGCCAGCCTGAACTGCATAGCAAGATACTGTCTCAATAAGATTAACAAAAAAAAAAAAAAGAA
>NDGM010779919.1:0-11407 GCA_002564305.1 Octomys mimax
GCCAGAAAAGAAATTTCTGAAGCCAAAACCTCAGAAGGTTTTAATCCTCTCTGACCCATTGGACTCTGAACCTATGGCCAGCAGGAATTAGACTTATTTGATATCACTTGAATGCATTTTGATTATCACTTGAATGATACTCAGTAAATTTTAATAACTGAATAAGCCTGATGCAAGGAGAAGAGAGAAACTCGAACTCAGTGAGAGTACAGAAACCATGACTCTGACAAGATGAAAACATGAATAGGATAAGGGGTAGTTTAAAAAAATGCAACTTGGGAGGAAAATATACCTACCAGGGAAGGGTCATTATCTTCCAATAGCCTAATGGTATCACCAGGAAAATGATGAGGAGGAAAAAGCTCTGGGGATGAGACTCTCAGCTGAGCCTAACAGCTTTGGGGGGAGAAGTGAGCTCTGGATCTCCAGTAGGGACCCTCTTTGAGGACATGTGGGAAAGAGGACAGAATCTACAGGGAGGATGTCTTGGGTAATGACTTTGAAACCCAGGAAAATTTGGTCACCATGGAATGGGGGATCGATGGCACTTTTCTGAGAGCCAACATTGGAAATAAGGAGTAAATATTTGCCCAAATGTTTACTGGACTGGAGACAATGGGTAGGGGGAAAAAATGTGTTCAAAAGTAGGACAAGTGTATTTGTCCCTCTTAAGTTCCCTCTTCATGTAACAGTAATGCTGATTATTGAGTGCTTTTATTTGCTAAGCACTGTATTATATATAACTTTAGCCTGACTGATGATAATCCCAAAACAACAGCAATCAGGAAGCCCTAATTCTCACAAGTTCAACTTGAAATAAATAAAGGAAATTGATTTTTAAAAAAACTCAAAACACGCTGGCAAGGTTTCTGGCATACTCTCGCATGGAGCACAAATTGAAACAATCCTTTTGGAGAGCCATTTGGCAATACTTTTCAAGAGCCATAAAACTCATCTAGTAATCCTGCTCCTAGGGATTTACCCTAAGGAAAATAACTCTTTAAAAAAAAAAAGCCCTATATGTTCAAAGCTCTTTAAAAGAGCAAAACTTGGAAAGAATCCAAATTCCCAACCATTTGGGGATGGTTAAATAATTTATGATACATAAATTTTATGGAAAATTATGTAGCCTTTAAAATGATAGATGGGCAGACTCTGTGTCAACATCAAAGGCCTATAACAAGCACGCTCCAGGACAAGAGGGCAATGCGATGCTATTGTATATATCCATGTGCTCTCATTAGAGTTCTATAAAAACACTCGTGGCTAGAAATTGACATAGACAACAAAGAAACAAAAAATATTATTGTATGAAAACATTAAAAACTAAAAGCAGAAGAGTTCTTATCCTAGCTGGATAAAGTTGAGACCCCTAGTCTTTCAGTTAAAAGGCAACTTATAGGTCCCAGGCTCTCGCTCTCATTTCATAGTTCAGGAAACGGAGGCCTCTAGAAAATTAAGGTGTCTGGCCCCCAACCGGGCGCTAGTAGAGGCGATACTAGCACAGAGAACCATAAAGGAGAATGTGTCTGGAAGTTTCCATTCCAGTGACTGACAACGTGTGGAAACACACAGAGCAGAGGGCAAGAGGAAAATCGGCGCTGCCTCACAAAACTTTGTGGATGTGGACAGCAAACGCAGCTAGGAGCACGAGTTCATCCTCGCGTGGCTGAAGATCAGCTAC
The DNA here is from genome assembly GCA_002564305.1 of Octomys mimax. Taxonomy (NCBI): domain Eukaryota; kingdom Metazoa; phylum Chordata; class Mammalia; order Rodentia; family Octodontidae; genus Octomys; species Octomys mimax. Next base: position 1,685 of record NDGM010779919.1, read on the forward strand.
CATCAGCTATTCCTAAGCACACCGTGAACCTGGAAAGAAGGCATCTGCTTTCCATCTTTAAAGGTCATCTTCTCCCTGTCCTCATTACCTCCTCTCCAGCTCAAGCTTTCGCAGATCATTTATTGTGGCCTGGGCACTGTGCTCAGGCTAGAAATACAATGATTCGTAAGACATACCTCCTTCCTCTAAAGGTGCTTGCACTTTACCGCTGGAGACAGACAATGAGCAGGCGAACAAATACGTGACTTAATATGCTAATGAGTGTTATCTGCAAGGCAAACAAACAAAGCAAGGGTTTGGGGGTGAAGAATGCCTGGGTGTGGGGTAGGGAATATGGAGAATTCACAGTCCCAAGCAAGAAGGTTATGCGATCTGATTTGTACATGAAAGCTTACTCTCTCTGCCTTTATTTCTGGGACAATCGCAAGAGCACTTCCTCGTCCCACTCCACCGCTCTCTGGCTCTTGCCACTGTGGGCAAAGAGGCTTGGACGCAGTGTAGATCTGATGTACACTGTCCCTTCTGAACACATCCAGAGCTGCTTGGCAGCGCGGAGCTGGCATCCACATCAGCTCTGCCGCGCTGAGCCCGGGTCCTGACGCCCCTGCAGCCCCCCTGGGCGCTGCCGCCCTTCTGCTGGCTGCCGTCCTGGCATGCCGCACTTTCCCAAGGCTGTGCCTTTGGACGATCGCTCCTCTCTGGGACCTCCTTCCCGCCTCCTTCATTCTAGAACTCTCTCCGTCCCTTTGATGTTTTGTTTTCATGTCGCTTCTTCTAAAAAGACTTCTCTCGCTCTTCCAGGTAGGGCGCATGAGTCACCGTCTTCTAGGTGCTCGTAACATGCCTTGCTCACATTCGCACTATAACACGTCACGCTGAATCATTAGGGTTTGTGTGTGTAGACGTATATGTGTATATATGTAACAAGCTCTTGGAGAGCAGAGATCATGTCTTATTCATGTTTTTTCTTTTATTTAGAGCCAAGCACAGACTGGCTTTCAGCATTAGTGGATATTTAATAAATGAGTCAGTGGATACATCGCCAATGGAAGGACGGGGAGGTAGCTGTATTTATTACTGAATTAATGAACTACAGTTTATCCACCCATTTCAAAAGGGAAGGGCACTACATATGAACCAGTTACTTGTCTTGGAAAAGAAGAATCGGATAAGGTGATTTTTAAGGTTCCTTTTACCTTTGATGTCCCAGCATCTGAGAGTCAATAAATCACAATAGATTATTGCCATTAGAATCAGAAAGCCTTCTTGGCTTGGCTTCTTGAGATAACTCAAAGGGCTTCTGGGCTTATGATGAAGGATCAAAAGGGGTACAGAGCCTTCAACTTGCAGGCCTGCTTCACTGGCATAAATAAGATTTGGGCATGGGTTGGGTGTCCTCATGGTCCACTTGGCAGTAGTTACAACACCCCAACACACCTGCTGAGGGAAGAAGTCTCCAGCAAAACAGGTTTTGGGCTGGCTCAACAGCAGCACAGCGATACACTCTTGTAAATTTCCAGGGCTGTGAGAAGGAGGAGCACATGCGCCGCTATGTTCCGCAGCTCCAGTGACCATCTCTTCTTACCCCATCCTCCTATGGGTGTGGTGTTCAAGACAGACTTGGGAGGATTTAGGCCAGAGGTCAGGACAGGAATAATCCCTACCTCAGCTTTAAGTAGAGGAAGAAAGAGTGAAGAGACAGCATTTCCTGTCTATCAGGTTAGCGGAGGTTACTTGGAGTTTTAGTACAAGCCAGAAGGCCTATTTTGAGACTAGTTATGTGCTAAGCCCTATACTTGGTGCTATGGACAGTACAGGGAGGAATGAACTGGTTCCTATTCTCAGAGAGTAGAACTCCAGGGCAGAAGGTCAGAATATGCCTAAAATAATAGAGACAAGTAATTGGAGACATAGGGAGAAAGTGTGTGAAGGTTGGAAGGTCAGGCAAAGAAGGAGCAAATCCTTCATAAACAAGAAAATATAAGCAATAGGTGTGCAAAGGATTGATCATATCAGCTTCAGAAATGCTTGAGCAAGCATATGGGGGGTGAAAGCTTAGGGTAGTGGAGATGGTGAGCCATGAATGTTGGGCCCAGCAGAATGGGCAAGGGAGACAAGGGAGAGGTTGTTTGTTTGCTATCATGTTGAAAGAAAACAGGAATCATCCACAACTAGAAACATGATTTATTATTTAATACAAAAAACAACATTGGGTGCTGGATTTTGCCAGGCCCTGTTCTCACCTCTTGAGGCCCATCTCCAGAGTTCAGAGTGGATCCAGCAGGCAGTGAAGGCCCCAGATCATCTTGTGAGATGAGATGGAAAGTAAGGAGAGCCTTGCTGCCTAAGCGCTCCGCTTCCTGACCTGGTTAACCACTGGAGGAGTAGCTGGGCAGTAACTCAAGCCTCATGGAGCATTGGATATATGACCTCAATGATCCCTTCCTAGGAGATTCTGTAACCAAGTATTTATTTATAATCAACACGTAGCATTTGCAGAAAATAGAAAAACAAGTGTATACACAGAGAGACAGAAAATTACAAACAAGTATTACTGAAAAGTAGTACCTTGGGGCTAAAGAAATATGATGTACAAGTCCAGATATCAAATGTGCTCTTCTGGCAACAGTTAGAGAGGAGCTGTGTGCCTCTGACCCAGGGATTTCATGTAAGATTTCTGTATCCACTCTGGACAGTGATAGAGATCCCAGCCCTCTGGTCTCTCATGTGCAAACAGCAGATCTGCAGCCCCAGGATCAAAGGCAGGAGTGAGAACTCAAAGAATATAAAAGGAAAAGAAACCTGTCAGGATCTGAAACTGAGAACAAGAAAATACTTCTAAACCAACAGAGAAGCTCCCGCCTTTCAAAAATGTAATCAGCCTTAAAATCTTTAGTTTCCTTTTTCCCCTTCCATTCAAGGGAGGAGTTTACAGTAAATGAACTTGGAAGTGCATCGAATGCTGAGTTACCTTCAAAAGTAATTCAAGAGGCTGAGCCAGGAAGGATCCAAGCTTCAGCACGTAGGGCAGGCACAGGAAGAAGCGGGAAGTCTAGAGCTGTCTGGGTGGCTTTCTGCAGTTTCTCTCGCTGCCTCGGGGAGTTGTGTGGCTCTTTGCTAGTTTGGAAAGATTTTCATGCTGAATCACTCCTGGGAACTGTAGCAGTCCTTGACCCTGCGAATTGTTCAGGGCCCAAGACAGGGCTTTCATACAGCTGGAGACTTTCATACCTTCAACCAGGATTGATACGGTAAGTTCTCAGATTCCCTGAGCAAAAGGCCCACTTCTCCGTGTCTGCTGGGCAGAAACTCTGCATGGGTTAAGGATTATTCCGCTAGCCCGAGATCTCATCTTCACCCCAGAAAATATGGTTTCTACTATCACCTCTAACTCCAAAAGCCGTGGGAGAAGAGAGAAGGCCCTTTTCCTTTCTGGGCCTGTGTTTGGTGAGAAATGATGACATCAGGCACACTACCTCTGTGGTCCCTGCGGGAACTAATGCTCTGTGAATTGAATGTGTTCAAGCACCAAAATGAGTAGTTAAATAAGGCTGACTTTTTCTTTTCTCTTTTTTTCTTGATGTTCTTGAAGGAAAAAATATTGCTACAACAATAACTTATTCTATAGAAGGCACCATATTAATAGAGCTGTTTTTACTATGTAGCTCATGGCAAGGATAAAGGACATGCTTAACAATAGCAACTCCAGTGGCCTGGCTCAGGGTTTACTGCAGACTGAGCCCAGTTTTTCCCACCTTCTGCATTTCTACCCCGAACATGAGAACTACAAAACCTCTTGATGATCTTAACAATGTAGTTAGGTGCTCAAAGAACCTGAAGCGCCTTATGAACCACCAAGGAAAGCTTAAGTCATCCTCAGTATCATTTTAGTGTTTAGCAAAGTGTGTTGTAACTTACTTATTTGGAAACCACGAATCAATCAATGGTAACCAGATGAACCAGAATTTTCCATTCCCTAGGATAGTCTATTCCCTAGCCGTTTGATGTAAACAAGAATTTACCTCAGCATTAGAATAATAATAGCCTACAAGACCTCGATTCTAGTAGACTCAGGCTTACCAACTGTCCGGAATGTGTCAGCTGTGGAGATTGCTGTCCTCTCTGGCTGGGCTTTACAGGCACCCAATCAGACTCCATTTCAGAAATCATGGGTGGTGTTTCCATGGAGCTCTGCCCAAAAAGAGGTGATCTAAATCTTGCATGAGAGATGTACATCAACAGGGAGCTCTGCCTAGAACACCGTGACCTAAAAAACCATATTAAGGAACTCAGGATGCAGAATCAGTTTCAGAGACACAAAATGACCTTGTGCCTATCGCCTGACCTGCTTGAAGCCCCCTGAAGAAAGGAGTCTGCCTACGTTACATGCCAGGGCCCCAGCCCTGGCGAGCCAGGAGCACATGATGATTCTCACTGCCCTAATTTTTTTTTAAGGGAACCTGCTCTTTCTATTAATCATTTTGCTGTTAGTTGAGTTCTGGAAAGTAGGCACTGATTCACAGAGAGAAACAGCACCGAGTGGTTAGACTGGAAGAGTAGTTTAGTTGCATCTGCACTGTAGATCCTGTCCATTTTGTTTTCTAGGCAAAGATGCACATGACACACCTCCCAGGAAGACTAGGACTGAGATGGATTTGGATGCGCATAGATCCTTGATCATTCTTCCCTTGTTAGATGAAGAAGGCTACGTAATAGTGTGTTTTTTCTTTGCTTCTAAACTGCTGAGAAGCTCAAAAAGGATTCATTAAAATTATCTTTATTCTGGACTTTCCTTCTCTAGCTGTCTCCTACCATGTCAAGGTCTTAATACATTTTTATCAATATTTTAATGATTCTGTTATAACTAGGTCTAATATTAAGTTATTTTAAATCCTTTTCTGAAAGCAGCATGCAAATAAATTTAAAACATGGGTTAGTATGTTTTACAAAAACTCTCCAGATAACGAAATTGGGAAGATCGATGATTTTTCCATGCTGAAGGCTAGAACCACATTTCTAACATAAGTGGATTATTAACACTTAAGAGTTTATATGTGAGATGGGGGCATAGCTCAGTGGTAGAGCACGCAGCATGTTCAGGGCCTTGGCTGAGTCCCTGATACTGCAAAAAGAAAAACAGAATTTATGTGCAATTTAAGTCATGCTAAAGCTTTGCATAGCCCTTACCATTTATAAAGTGAATACTTCCACAAACAAGAGCTCATCTTATAGCATGTGTTCACATTTTAAAGATGAAGAAAGTGAGGCTCAGAGAGATTAAGTGGCTTGCCAGAGGTCTTGGAGCTGCTAAGCTCAGACACTCTAGTACTAAGCCACGTTTTTGTTGATGCCCTCTCCCCCTTTCACATTACCACCTCGTCTCTCATTGACTTCTCCTTTAAGCCAGCATCTTCTCCTTAGCCATAGGCAAATTTCTTTCCTTTCTCTCTTCCTCAAACTTTCTTTCAACATGTCAGTAAAGTCTAAGTGAAGAGGCTGTTTTAGGGATTGTTTCCCTGGCTAAGACTGCAGAAGATTTGGATCTCACTTATCTGAGCTCTTTAGATAAGTGAGTTCAGTTGACATGGTCACTTTCAGATCTGAACTTCCTGTCATCGTGGGTGTCATGCTGCAGTTTAATGGGCATAATCCACTCTCCAACTTGTTTTGTCCTTCCGCCAACTAATCTGTACTTGTGTGGCCACAGGCTGTTGGGAACATCAGGAAAAGAATGGACCATCGCTGTTTCCTAGGGCTTGTTGGTGAGGAAACATCTTCACATTTAAAGCCTTGGGATCATGTTGCTACACCAAGTGGGTCAGTTGACCAATTTCCTTGAATGTGACTCTGAAAAAAGAGGTTTTGGGAAGTATTTTTTTGGTTTCTGCCACATTAGGTCACTCATCTCCTGCCAATTGCAAGTTGAAATACTTTAGAGATGCTTAGGCTACAAGGTCCATTGTCCATCAAAGCTTTTGGGAAGCCAAACACTGTAAAAGAGAGGCACATCAATGACGTTGTAACTGATTCCCCTTCTCCGGGTTAGGCTAGACCCCATTTTGGTTTCCCATTAGGCCCAGATCCCGCACACAGTCTGGGGTCTTGTGAGGCTAATCTCAAAGGGCCAGAAGTGAGTCAGTTTCCACACTCAGCACCAGGCAAGTGGCTTCCTGAAGCACAGACAAGGAAGTGCTGAATTTCAAAGAGCAAGGTTTTTTTTTTCCTCTTTGCATACCATATCCGGAACTGAAACCACCAATTCATTTCACTTAAGGTCTCACACTATACTCAGATCATCAATAACATTCCAGAGATAAGATACCAGGCTGCACCAACCCACCTTTTCCATCTCCCCTTCTCTCTTTTCTCTTCTGATGGTGATTACTAGGTTCTTCCTTCTTCAACTTCTTTATTTTCATTTCTGACAACATAAAATTTGGGAGCCTTCCTTCCTTTCCTTATTTGTTTCTTTCACCAGTATTTAGGAGTATGGGGAGTTAAGTATCTAAAAATCTGCTGAGAGTATGACTAGGCTTGTCACTTTCTCAACTGTGTGTGAGCGTAGGGTCAAAACTTCAGGGTCTTGATCCAGGGCGCAACCAGGTGTGCAGACAGCATTCATGTTGCAGTAACACATCACCTCCCTAACGCGTGAGAGTGGTTAAGAGATAGGGTTTGTGGACAGATTCATGCAAAGCACCCTCATGAACAGAAAAGCAACGGAACACATATACATCGTCCTGGTGCTGTCTGCAGCATCAACACACTAGGAGGAAGATCCTCTACCACTTATATAGCACAGTAACATTTATAAACCGCTTTCACATCCTTTCTCTCTCTTGCTTCTTACCAGAACTTGTGAGATCAATCACACAAGCATTATCTTCCCCATTTTAGAGGCGAGGAGATCCAAGGCTAATAAAAGCAGAAAGATGGGCCCAACCAGTGACAGTGAAAAAGCCAGAGACCTCAGATTAGCCCCCACTTCTGTTGCTTCCAAGTACAGGATTCTTGTAACTTCCTTCTAACTTTATATATATAATGGAATATTACATCACAATCTATGACCTAATGTCATATGGTCATTTGTTGGTATTTTTAAATCTCAGGTTCTTACAGATCAGAATTAATGGCTGGTGGTAACAACATTGGCATAACCCTTCCAGGCCTCTGCTTTCTTTATTTTTTTTAAATGGAGGAATGGCATTAACTTCAGTATTGCTTTCTGCTTTAATGTTCTGTGCATCCCTATGTCAATGGCTGCTGAATCCATGGAATTACTCCCAAATTTTTACCCAAAGTACTGAGCTTATATTATTGCTTCACAGAGTGGAGGGTATGTTCAATAGTTCTGGTTACCTAGATTCTATGGTTGTATAAGTTAGCAAAAGGCTAATATTTTCAAACAAAACAGGTTGCTTTGCTTCAGCCCCTCTCACAGCCTTCATGTACACCTGTACCTGAGGTGGCTATGGAATGCATCTTTCCTCCGCCTTTGCTCTAGAATTTGAATCTCCTGGGATAAGAATTCCATGGTACCCGTTTTGATCAGCTGTGAGGAGTTCTCTAATGATCCCATGGGTCTCTCAAAGCAGCAGCACAAATTCCAAGAGAGATGCTTACAGCCACACCAGCACCACAGATCCCTACTCTTGACACCCTGCTAGTGCTGCAAGTGCCGGGCCAGACAGTGAGCTCCTCCAAGCCCAGTGCCTCTTATTGTCGAACAATACTAGCTGCATAATCTGGGCCACATGGCTGTAGCTGCGGGAGACTTTGTGTTTAAGAAATGTCCACCATCCTTCAGAAAGCAAGGACTTCCACATGTTGATTAAAGACAGAAGCAGAGACAGTGCCTTTTATTGCATTGGAAATTTACTACCCTTTTATTTCCCTGATTGCAGAATCCTGTTGTTTTTCTATTACAGGGCAGGAGAGGTGGGTCTCTAAGGATTTTGCATTCTGCCCATTGTCATCCTGCCTCTTGTGGCTCCCATAGCATCCTTCCTTTTTAGAGAAAGGCATTTGAGATGGCAGGGAATAGTGGCAGACAAACAGAGGTATGGAAAGTTCTCAACTGTACCATCCCGTTCACACTTCCTGCTTGGAGTCACACCAGTTTGACCCTGATTCCAAAGCATGAAATGTGTCTTCTTCTTCAACCAGACAAATGACTAGACTTATCTTAAATTTATCTCTTGGAAGGCCCCTCAGCCACATTACGTCCGTCCTTGAGCCTCACGTATCTTCCCCCTGAATTCAGCCACATCATCTAATCTCAGTCAGTCTACAGTGTGATGTTCCACTGGGGATACTCCATTCAGAGTTGACTACCTGCCCTGGGTTTAGGTCAACAAATGACACAGGAAAAACTTCACGCTTTTATATCTGACTTCAGCCACAGCTTGTGCCTGGCTACAGATTCCTAGCTGTATGATCCACAGAGACAAGTTATCTTTAGTTCTAGAATGACAGGAAACTTCCTAGTATTGAATTATGCAAAGGAAATCTCATCATGAAGGAAGGCATATAGACAAACTGACATTTCAAATGGCTTTGGAAATTCTGTAATTCTGCTTTATTTGCAAGAAGAAAATGATTCTCATTTTCTCTTGACTTGAGTAGATGTCTTACTGTCTTTATCAACCAGCTAGCACTTTGAGATTTTACAAGAATACTTTACTTTTATTATCTTACTTATCCCCATAACAATCCTGTCAGGTCAGATATTATTGTATCATGTCATTATACCTTGATTATTTTATGAGCGCACTGGTGTGGAACCATAACATAGGTTAGAGTTTTAACCTTTTGTCCTAGTATTACACTCCTAGATTATGTATACCTTAAATATTCTGGGGTTTAACCCCTGTGTGACCTTGATTAGACAAATTCCTTTCTCTCTTGGCCTTGGGTACTCCAGCTATATAATGAAAGAGGTAGATGGGGTAAACTAGATGATCCCTGAATACCCCAACACCTTGGCCAACTCCTGAAAACTTCTCTTCTTACTCACCAAAGAACAAAGAGGCAAAAACAAGTAAGTCCAGGAGAGAATCTCTCTCTACCACTTGCCACACTCGCATGAACAGCATGCCACAAATCACTCTTCACAACAGACATGGTAACAATTATTTTTTAATGTAGAAATCCTGTTTGGTTCAAGAAAAGAAATTTGTGAGAGAAAGTTTAAGTCTTGAAACTGTGAATGTCTTCCTGTGATGGCATGTGAGACCCCATGGGGGTGGGGAACAATACGCCAGACAGTTCATCTTAGGGGTAACCTCTTTGGTTTATGTAAAATATCTGACTCAAAGCAAATTCATTCTTGTAGGCTGCCATGCCTGAAAGAGGGTGCAGCCTTGCTTAAAAGAGGTTGAATCTTTCATATGCTTAATCAGCCACATCTTTGTTCTGTGTTGTGATGTCTAATTTCCAGAGGAACGATCATCTTCAAACCACATAATTGATGATGCTTTTGGAAAAAAAAAAAAACAACAATATAAATGAAAAACCCACCTCTCCTAAAAGTAAAGATTTCGAAATGAACTTGCCTATTATTTGTATTTTACACCCACATTCTTGATGCCTATTATCTCTGAAATCATTTCAGTTTCCAAAAATCATTTGAAACACTCCTACACCTGGGGCTTTTGATAAACAGTTCAGGTTCTACAGAGAGAAATGAGTGTGTGTGTGTGTGTGTGTGTGTGTGTGTGTGTG
>NDGM010780787.1:0-13177 GCA_002564305.1 Octomys mimax
GTGCTTTGCTAAGCTTGTTCTAAGTAGGTGTTTTAGACCACTGAGCCATCTCACCAGCCCAATCCTCTGATTTTAGATAAAGACAATAAAGTGAGTCAGATATAAATAGCATGTTTCAGTAAATATTCTGGTAATAATAGACATGCAAAGGATAAAGTTTTATTTTACTGTATATCATGTAAAAGTGACTCTAACAGACAGTATTGTCAGATCTAAAAGTCTTAGCAGAAAACAGGGATAAACTTTCTTTTTTAGTTGTAAGAACGATGCACAAGAAGTAAGAGAGTACTGGGAGATAACTCAGGGTTCTAAGCACCTGCATGGCAAGCACAAGAACCCGGGCTCGCTCCCCGTACTACATGCAGTGCCAGCTCCGTGGTGAGCTGGCCACTGGACCCAGGCATGGTGGTGCACACCTGTAATCTCAGCACTGGGAAGGCTAAGACAGGAGGATCACTACGAGTCAGAGCTGGGTAGTGAGACCCTGTACCAAATAAATAGAAAAAGATTTAAAAATAAGTAAACTTAACACTCACTTCAACAATATTTAAAAGTTTGATGCCTCAAGGACTGTCATGTAGAAAATGAAATGGCAGAGCACTGAACAGAAAAAAATTGTAAGCTATGCATCTGATAAGGGACTCATACAAATAATTAAAAAAAACCATACAGCTTATTAAAATCAGAAAAAAGCAATTAAAATGGCCAAATGTTCTAAGTAGACATTTCTGCAAAAGATACATAAATTGGCAATAAACACATCAAATGAGGACTGCATGGTTTGCCAACAGAGGCATGAGAATCATGACAATGAGGTGACATCTCAGCAGCTACCAGAATGGCTGTCATCTCCATGAAGACAGGAACATTAATGTCAGAACCATTGTGTGCTGCAGTAGGAGTTAACATGGTGCAGTAACATTAGGAAACAGTCTAGTGGCTCCTCCCCTGGATAAACCCAGAGTCACTCTGTGTCCCATGGGCTGCACTCCTGGGTCGATAGCCAAGAGGCATGAGGCTGTACATCTACACAGAAACTTTACATGAACCATCATGACTTCCAAAGATGGAAGTGACTCCAAGTTTTGCCATCTGATGAACAGGCAAAGTGTACATTAGCAATGTGATGGACTATTATTAGTCACAAAAAGGAAGCAGTGCCATTTGCCACAAGATGCATGGGACCCTGGAAGCATGTAAGACAGTACAGAGACAGAAGGCCACACAGCGTATGGTGCCATGGATGCAAAATGCTGTAGAGACAGCAAGCAAATCCCGGGGCATAGGGAAGGTGCTGGGTCAGAGACTGAGGTAAGGTGGCTCCTCCCAACACTATGTTTCTTTAGGTGACGGTAAATCTCTCTAAAATTGATTGTTCTTTAGAGCTGTGTGAATATACCCCAAACCACTGAACTATACACTTTCAAATTAATGAATTGTAAGCTATGGTAATTATATATCAGCAATACTGACAGCCACATTAATTTATTTTCTTTGTTACATTTCACTTAATTAATTGTAGCACCAAAAAAAAAGAAGATACAATTCCAAGGCATAAGGATGTGGAGCAAGTGGAAGCGCCACTCATTTCGTGTTGTTAAAAGGTCCCAACCACTTTATAAAGCGGTCCTGTTCTCACTTCCTAAGTTTAACATACACTTAGCAAGTGACAGAATCATTTTAATTCTTTGAATTTATCTGAATGATATAAAACCTACATTCATAAGAGTTTTTTTAACAATGATATAAAAACCTACATCCAGTGCTCATAACAGTTCTCTTTATACAAGTCTGAAACTAGAAAGCACTTAAATTTCTTTAGACAAACACATAGATTAAAAGCAATGATTTACTTTTACAAAGTAAACCACATGCAACAAGATATAAATCTTGATGAAGTTATAGTAAGTGAAAGAAACTTCACCCCAATACACTGCTTGATTTCGTGTACAGTGGATGCAATTCCCTCTCTCCTATGGAGATCACATTGGTGCTGGCCCAGAGCTGAGTGCGGAAGAGAATGGCTGCAAAGAATAAAGGATGCCCTCCTTAGACTGGAGAGGTTTGATGTCTGATTAAGGTGGTGGCCGCAGGAACTATCCACAACTTGTCAAAAGCCATCAACATTAAAATGTTTGAATGTCTTTCTATGTAAATTATAGCTTGGTGAAGTTGATTTGGAAAAACTATCACTTAGGAAGGAAACGGGACATTTATCATATGCGTTTGCAGGTCGGCTCTGCAGTGATGGGATTTCAGAACATTTTTAAATTGCAGGCTTGCCAAGAGCCTCCAATCACACAATGACTGTGCTCTCACACCTCCTGCTCGGTGCTGGCCTGGTGGTAATTCTCTGCTCACTAGCGTGGAACGCAGAGAACACTGAGCTGGGAGTCAAGCATCTTGATTCTGACTCTGACTGTATCATTTATGAGCTATGCAATTGTGCTGTAGGTCCTGGGCTGGAAAATAACTATATTCTAGGATTAATGCACGGTTCAAACTACATAAAACCTACATAATAATCTGCCATATGGTATGGGATTGTTACAGCCAAGGATTTCATGAACACAAATCTGCTCAGAGGCAGCAGTACACTTTGGTACTTTCTTCAGAGAGGTTCGGTGACACTGTAGTCTAGCCCAGGAAGTGTGACAGCCACTTGAGAAAGATACCCTCCGACTTTTCCAGCACAGCAGAAGGAGACTTAACTACCTTTTGCCACTAATGAAGAAAAGAATAATCCCCAGTGTCACGCCCTCTGCGCTTCTCTCCAGATCTCTAGATCTGGACTGGAATGTAATTCTAAACAAAAGGCCAATCTCCAAGTGTAAGAGTGGGAGCATTTTCATTTTGCTTTCTTGTACACCCTCAGCTTCCCCGCCCGACAAAAGAAGCCCATTGTTTCTCCCGAGTGTTGTGCTTTTGTCTCTGACAGGAGCTGCTGTTATATTGTATTATACTGGACACAGGAGTCTGCCTTAAGCTTCATGCATGCTTCTTCCCCTCCTCTGTGACATTTCTGTGCAGGAGAGCAGGGGACAAAGGTGCTAGGGAGAGCAGATCTTCAGGTGGCCTCCGACTGAGTCCGAGGCCTGGACATCCCATTGGCCCATGCGTGCCTGGCCACTCAGGTGGCCCCGCTGTAGCTGCCATTCTTTTTCCTTCATCAGACTTTTCAACAATATTTCCCCCTTTTCTTTTCAGTTACAGCACTGCCAGTGCTCCTGCCTGCCTTGCAGCACCTGGGCAGCCTTTTAAACTACTATCATTAGCACAGCTCTACTCTTAAAAACAATGCAAATTTATCCTAAATTCAGATTCTAACACACACACACACACACACACACACACACACACAAGCACACACGCACACACAGAAGTTAGTCACCAGCCAACTGTAGACATATGGGCAGCTTTTTTTTCTTACCAAACAAGATCTCATGCCAACTTCTAAAACAAAAATAAAACAAGATGCAGAAGGTGTTTGACAATTATGTGTGCATTGCTAAATTTTATTGATCTCTTCATGGCATCTTAACTTTTCATCTGAAAAAATAAGGATTGTGTCTCCAATGCATCGTTACCATGTAGATTGAACTCAAATAATATGGTCTGGATAGCTGGCATCGTTCCTGACAAAAAGAATGTGCAGCAGACAGATGCCCTTCCCTTTCCCCTTAATTCACACAAACCTGAAACTACAACATCATGTGTTACAAATCATCATGAAGGAAATGTAAAATTCCAGGGAAGTTTATCTTAGACAACGAACCTTATTTGGATCTTGCTCTATGTACTATGTGAAATATTAAAGCCTCTTTACACTTGTTTTTTCTGTGGCCCTCCCACTTCACACTGGCACTGAAATTTGCACATTACAAACACTCACAAATTTCTTGCTGAATTTATGCTTTGGTATAGTTCAAGTGTGGACACTTGAGCTCACATCCTAGGATGCAGGAGCTCTGACTTCTAAAAGCCTGTGGTAAAGAAACAAGGAGAAGAAGTTCTTCATGAAGTGTGTAATTATTGCTTCTTCAGAGTAATTTCATTCTCAGTGTTGAAGATAGTATGAACTTGGACATAATACTACTACAGTATTATGTCCAGTGCGTATTTAAGTAAAAAGAGCAGCTACTTCAAAAACAGAAAAATACCTAACGTGAATGTTTGGGTGTAGATTTGAAGCCCACTAGGTACAGAAAAAGGAAAAGGGAGGAAGGGCGATAATGTAAATTTCAGTAGATTTAAAGAGAATCATGTAACTAAGGGCAAGAAACATATATCTAAATGATAATATGTCTTCCAACGATCTTTACAATATTTGAGCAGAGTCTCTATGTAACCAGCTATAACGTATTACACTGTGTTCCTCAAATTAATTGCTTTTTTGCTCCTGGAGTGCATTTCTGCTTTCCGTCTGCTTCATCTTTGCTAGGAGACTAAATGAGCTTGCACAAGGAAGCCCACTGTGATCTGGTTACTTTGGGAGAAGGAGAACAGTGTGTGCATAGGGGACACAACTTGCCTTACTACAAGGTGTTTGCACACAGAGAATAAAACAAGGACAAGAGCGGTGCCCCCTCTGCTTCCCCTGCTGCTACCTGGAGCCAGCATCGGCTGTCTCCCTCACAGTGTGACATGCCAGCCTTCCCTGGGGGGGAAGAGCAGCCCAGCGCTGCACCATTTACAAGATCATTTGGTTTCAAATGAAATATTTACAGTGAAAATCTGTCTGTGGGTTTCATTAGATCAAGTATTAACTAAGTCATCCAATCCTTATCTATGCTGTTTCAAAATATTATTCTAAAATCCATCTACAGACACATCTCCAGTTTTATTTGTATAACTTTACCTAGCAATCTGAGACTGCTGTAAACATATTGGAACTTTTCTCAATGTAAATCATAAATCCAGATCAACTAGGGCACCTGGGTTCTCTTCCCTGTGTTTAGCTACAAAGCCTCATTTAAATCACCTAATCTTTCTAGCTCTCCAGTTTTCTACCTTCAATATCTATACATGCTGCTGTCTCAGAGGAGAAGACCGAAGGCCTCTGCCCTCCTGTCACGTGGCTTCTGCTTGGCTCTGAGCAGGGCAGTGTCCACGTAACTAGTGTCTAGGAAGATGACTGGACTCAGCCTCTGCCTAACCTCAGCTTGCCTTGGTTTCTTGTGCTTTGGAGCTCTTGCCACCTTCCTCAGAGCCCCTACTCCTTTGCGTCTGAAGTGAGGAGGCATCGGGAGACCTGCCAGCAGACAGCCCTCAGAGCCCAGGCACAGGCCGGCAGGCAGCACGCTCTCTCCCTGGACATGCTCTGGGAGGCTCTGGCTGCCTAGGAAATGGGGCAACACAACACGACATGGGGAGCTCATACCGCAGGTGGACACCCCCCAGGCAAGGCTGTACATGAGCCGGGTACTGTCCACTCTGTGCTTTTCTAGAGCTTTCCCTGGACTGAGCAACAAGTGGACTCCTGTGGTCTGGAACTGTCTAGCCCACGGCACCCCGTGTACCTTCTCTTCCTCCTGACGTGCACTTCATGTTTTCCCTCATCCTTCCTTCCAGGGACAGGCCCCTTGATAAGGACTCAGCAGGTACCAGGTTAGCAGAATGTTTTGTTTTCTAGGAAGTCTGATATGGAGAAGTAGGAATCCTAACAGTGCTTGTAGTAACGGGCTTGGCTGGCGTCCCTAGCCAAGATTCAAATCCCAGCTCCGCCATGTTTGGGAGGTTTCTTCTGCCTCAGTCCCCTACACATGAAATGGAGAGAAACAGTATGCATTACACTGGGTTATTGAAGTGAAAGACTTAATGCCTGGAGAAGGCTTAGAAGATTTAGAATGCACAACTGGGCTCCAGCAGTAGCTAATAATGTCGTCGTCATCATAAGCAGCAATGCATTTCTGTGCTGTGCCCTCCCGCTCTCCTCATCTGGCATGCCTCCCTAGTTCAGGCTAGCTCGGTCTGTCAGCTCTGAGCTCCAGGTGGCTGCCCACATATGCACTCCTTGAGGCACACAGCAGGCACACGGCGGTGTTCACTGTAGCTGCTATCAGGTCCCCAGAAGAGCTTCTGAATGAGCTAACAGTATCTCTGCTCCCCATCTCCTGTGTCCACATGCTGAGGACCTACCAAGGGCTGTCACCCAGCCAGTGCTGAGGCCAGCCTGGGGCCCCAGGGTGACAAATCAAAAGAGACTCGAGCATGTCTCCAGGGAAAGCAGCAGGAGGAAAGCAGGGGACACACAGCTTCCTGAGGTGCCACTGGTAGTGCTGTCTCCGGGGTGCACTGCGAGACCATGAATGAGATGACGAAGGCCGAAGCACTCGGGAGTGAGGGTGGAATGTGAATATGAGAAATTGCTGTCTCACATGTAGCATGCTTGGAGGGGCTCTTCTTACTTAGATCCACTCAGGCTTATACATTGCCCGTGGTGCTGAGGGACTCAAGATGGTTTACCAAAGTGTGCAGTAGCACCTGCATGGGTGTGCAGGCCTGCTTAAGCAATGCAAGAAATAATGAAGTCATAAAAGAAAAGACTGGCAGATTGTATTACAGACAGATCTTAAACTGTGGCATGAAAAGTGGTGCTATAAAGTAAAGTAAAAGACAAGAGACAGACCGAGAGAAATAGCTGCGATATTTATAACAAAGGGTTAAATACATAGAAACATATTAATATATATATATATATATATATATATATAATCACAAATCAATTTTCAAAATGGTAAACAATTTGATAGCAAAATGGATGAAGAACATGGACAAGTAATTCACAGATGCTGTACAAATAATAAACATGAAATATGAAAAATATGCCCAATAACTTCCTTGGTAACTGAAATACTATGCAAATTCACATGAGCGCCATTTCCCCCCTATCCTACTGGCAGCACTGTAAGCTGCTGCGAGTCTGCTACCGGAAGCTGACGCCTCCCATGTAGTCACGAGCTCGCAGATAACTGCAGCCCTTCTCGAAAGAGGCTGGAATGAATAAGGAGGAGCCATGAGCAAAGACCTCCACCTCGGAATGCAGCTTATGGCACTCCGCCACGGGCCTGCGCATGCAGACATTTGTGCGTCTAACGTTATTCTGAGAAGAACTCTCTGAAAGGTGTCACAAAATAATACGCTACAATGTGAACATACTATGAACGAGGTAGCACTAAGCTGAATATCCCTCCATTACATAGGTGCACAGAAAAAACTGCATACTGGGTCACTTAGTTTAAAAAGTGGAGGGACAGAAATATATCTATATCTATATCTATATATTTGGTACAGGATCTCACTATGCACCCCTGACTTGTAGTGATCCTCCTGCCTCCGCCTCCTCAACACTGGGATTACAGGCTTGCACCACCATGGCCAGACTTGGTGGCTGGCTCTACTAGGGGTGGGCCCAGCATGGCCTGTGGCGCCTGGGATTGAACCTGGGTCCACACACTTGCCTAAGCAGGTGCTTAGTCTACTGAGCTATCTCGGCCACCCTAGGGACTGAACTTTAATCACAGTGCCATCCAGTTTGGATGATGGGACTTGCATGTTACATATGTACAGAGGGATAAATATCCAGATTTTTAGAAGGAAAACTAAAAATAGGAGTGAATGAAGTTTTCATTAATTAAACAAATACTAACAAATGTCAGTGGCACACACTGACTAGATATAAGACACAGAGCAGCAAAATGGGTACTGAGCATGGGGAATGGCATAAGATATGGCTAAAAATGTGGAGACAGTTTTAGAATGAGGTGATGATTAGAGCTTTGTTTTCACTTGCATGCCAGAAAAAGCAGGTATTGGCATGAAGGGCCTGGGAGTGTTGGTTCCTGTGAAGACTCAGGGAAAACACAGCAACCAGAGAGAGAGCATCTCCGTGTGTAAGAGGACGCATGAATTCCTGGGGCCCGATGCCAGCAGGGAGGCGACTGCCCAGGCAGTCTCACCAATGTGAGAGTAGGAGCTAAGGCCATGTGACATGGTCTCCCACACAAGTGAAGAGCGTGCTTTGGGAGACTGGGAGAAGCCCGATCCTTGCTATAATGGCAAACTGTGTTCAGGTGCTGGTGTTTTGTAGGACGCAGCCGCTGAGGGATAGAACTGGATATTTAGATGAGGGTATTTCTATGCAGTGTATTGGAGGAGCAGCTTAGTTCCTTCTGACTGCCTACAGTAAACTGTGAATTGAGAGAAGGGAATTGAAGACAGAGCCAGAACACAAAGTTGTGAGAGGCTCTCAGCTGATTCACATTGCAAAACATGAGTGTGCCTGGAAGAGCACACTACACGTGTGGCAGCCTGACCACTGGAGGAGGAGGCCGGGTGGCAGCACAGGCCGAAGCAGCCCTCCCCTGGGAACATGGTTGGCATGGAGGGTCTGAGTGAAGGCTCTTCTTCTAGGCTTTGCAGGATGACACTACAGAGCTCCTCAGCTAGTACAATGTATGGTTCTTCAAGACAGGGAAGAAGGACCCCAAAGGCAGCTCTGGACATGAGCATGAAGAGTGTCACTGCCGGGTCTGAGGCCTCCAGGCAGAACTAGGCAAAGCACTGGGTTGGGCCACGCTGAGGCTGCGTTGTGAAAGGTGCTCTGCAGAGCTCTGGGGCTGGGATTGCCACCACTGTGACTCAAAGGATTAATAAATTGGGATTATCCTAGAACCCTGAGGCCTGACGTTGACTTGGAGTTTGGGCTTGCTGGAGAATAGTTACCTCTTTCTCCTTTCCTTTCTATGTGTTGGAATGAGAGTGTCTTTCCACTTATGCCACACCACTGTGCTTTGGACACAATATAAATTTTGGCCACACAGGTGCACAGATAGAAAGCAATTTTGCCTAGGGATGAATGAACTCACCCATGCCTAATTTCAATGCTCTAGAGATGAAATTGAAGACTGTCAACTCTGAAAGGAATTAGTACATTTGAGGTGGCTGAGATGGAGTGGGTGAATTTTGCATGTAACAAGAGCATAAAATTTGGGGTAGCCAAGGCGGAATGGTATGGGTGAAATGTGGTCTCTCCCTGATGGCCACAGGCTGATGCTATAATTCTCAAGGTGAAGGCCTTATGACATGTAGTCTTGGGGTGGCAATTAGTGTTTGAAAATGAAGCCCTCATAGATGGGCTTCATGCTCCTAGAAGAAGAGACAGAAAGGAGTTGATGTTTCTGTATGCAGTGTAAGGACGCAGCAATAACACCATCTGTGAGGCAGAAGAAAGGCCCACATAGGAACTTCCTGACCTCCAGAACTGTGGAGTGCGACTGCTTGCACTATAGCTGCTCAGTTGGTGGTATTTGTATAGGAGCCTGAGCTGGTTTTAGTAAGTAGTAAATGAAACAGACAAACATTCGTCCTTTATGGAACTTATACTTCATTGTAGTGAGACAGATCAAATAATTAAAAATAATTAAAAATACAGTTCACAGATAGTAACACGTGTTTAATAGCAATAAAAATAGGAAAGTAAGATAGGAGTTCTGGGTTGGGAGGAGGAATCAACAAGAGAAACTTATAGAAGGGTCTTTGAGTTAACTTTTGTGTGAAATGTAAAGAAAATGTAAGCCATAGAAGAATTTGGGCAGAAGGTGGGTGTCATAAGAAGATGCCATAGCAAGCACAAAATCCCTGAGGCAGGAAGCTCATAAACACTGGATGAGTGGCCAGAGGGCAGGATGGCTGGAGCAGGGTATTGAACGGGAAGACATCCAGGAAATGGAGCCAGGCAGAGTGGATTTGTTTTCTGAATGAAATGGGAAAGCTTCAAGCTCCAGATTGACAAGATCTCGCTTGATGGGACCACCAAATGCTGTTCTGGCAAGAGGCTAAAGTGTGGGATGGGGTTAAGGGGAGTAGGCTATCACAAAAATCTAGGCAAGAGGAAAAAGCACCTTGCACCAGACAGGGATTCAGTTCATATTAGGTTCCTATCTTTGAAGAGAACATGATTTTCTTCCATTTTAGTTCTATAGAAGTGTCCATGTCATCTTGCTTCTCAAAAGGAGTGGAATGAGCCCTGTTAGGATAAGCAGCACATTGTGACTGGCGTGAACGTCCAGCTGGGCCATCAGCATGAGCCTCCTTTCGGCTATGGTGGAGTGGGAGATGGCAGAGCAGGCAGGAGCTAGGGGAAATGAACAGATAGACCAGGGCAGAAGGGGCACCTCCCGGAAGACACCCACTCTCACAGGTCAAATTCCAAGGAGGACTGGCAGCCAGGACCTCCCAGGTGGAAATGAGAAGGCATGGTGTGGAGTATGGTTGTAAAGTAAAAGGAGCAGCCATTCTTGAGGTGGGTGGACTGGGCATCAAACCACTGGGTGTCTTCCAGAGCCCAGGAAAGGAGCACAGGTAGCAGAACTAGGGTTTTGCTAAGTGGCAGATCCTGCTTCCCCAGAGACCCAGAAAAAGGAATGCTGAGGAATCCTGGGAATGTGGCATGCAGTGGAAGGGGACCACGGTGGGGGTCGGATGATAGCTTTGCATCAAGAAGGTTCCAGCAGAGCACGCTGTGGACTACAGTGATGAGGGCCGCCATCATGTAGCAGCTCTTACCATCAACATGTTCTGAGTGTCCCTGGCCACAAAGGCAGCAGCTGCAGATGCTCCACGTGATGTGGTCCTCACATTTGTTCTGGGGGTAGGTTGCGAAGCCAGAGGAAGTAAAAACAGAGGGCTTGTTGATAGAACTGTGGGGGGCTCAATTTGGGGCAAGATCCAGGGCTGTGGCTTCTCCATCTACCTGGGGCCTTGGTCATAAGCACGTGGGGACAAGTCCCAGATTAGCAGCTGCCAGCGGCTTCAACCAGCCACTTGCCTTCTCT
This sequence comes from Octomys mimax, assembly GCA_002564305.1. NCBI lineage: Eukaryota > Metazoa > Chordata > Mammalia > Rodentia > Octodontidae > Octomys > Octomys mimax. The sequence continues at coordinate 10,836 of NDGM010780787.1, forward strand.
CCATGTATTTTATGATTCAGGTTCTTGAAGTTTCCCCTACTGCTACTCGTCAAGCATGATTTGCCTGCTTTTTCCCTTCCTTCATTCACAATATTTATACTCATTTCTTTTATTGAAATCTATCTGCTCCTGTTCTATTAAAACAGCTTGACTGGCAGCTCCTATTCTCCAAAGCCCGAGACCCATCTATTCTCCAGACAGTGAGGTACAAGACTTCTATCTCTGTTGTGCTGCAGCGGCCTTCCATGCACCCATCTTCAATCTTAAAAGGCTTGTCAGAGATGCCTTGTGTGAACCAGGTCGTGCAGCACAGGCAACTGAACAACTGGGGCTGTACTGGGCCATTCCTGCCCCAGGCTCTGCGTCTCTCCTCATGGTGCAATTACTCCCCCAAGGGGAGAAGGAACACGTGTGCTGTTGCCTTAGTCCGTGCCCCTGCGTCACACTCAGTCGTGTGCTGGTCCTCTGTATCGATTGCACATTAGGGCTCGCAATCAGCTGATTTCAAGGAATAGAAAACTGAGGCTTCAGTGCATGAGGTATTACATGACGCTCTGGAGAGTTCTCAGAGGTTCTGGCAGGAAAGGGAAGCTGCTTTATTCTCAGTGCCCTGGAAAACCCACCTTTTCCACAAGTGGGGGAGGGGATGGTGGCTTAGTGCACCAGTTCAACCCTGGAACACACAAGCATTCTGCTTCACCTTTATACCTGTTGGACAGGTGTGCCAGGGCCCATGGCCTGAATGCACCAATGTCAGCCTCCGAAGCACACTTATTGCCCTGCATGGTACCACCAGAACATATGAAGCAGATGGCTCTGCCCACCCTCCTGGAGGACACGGCCCCTCAGTGGTGCTCAGGAGAAAATAAGAGCGAGCTCCTGCAAAGCACCTTGTAAACCAGGTTGAGGCTTACGACTTAATGGGCTGGGTGGCATCTGAGCATAAGGGTTCCTGGTGTTCTGCTGCCAACCTTTAAAAACACAGCTGGGCTCCGACCCGTGCCCTGGAGGTGTGGGGTCTCCCATCTGTGACCCACTTTGCTGCAGATTCAGCCAGCACAAGGTGGTTTGGCCAGATTGTTAATATAATCATCTTTTAAAACATTTTATAATCTAGTTGTGCACACTATGGACAAGTCAAACTTGAGGACATGCATTAAATAGAATTTTAACTCAGTGATGCTGAGTGCCATACTAATGATTTTTATGGCCACCTTTTATTCATCTTCTAGTATCTCTGGCTTCCAATTATATCATCTGCACATCACTGTACCTTTGTCCTGTACTGTGAGCTTTCTTAAAAACAAATGAAAAAATGAAAGATAGTCCACTGGCAATGGAGAGGAAGAGTGATGCTGAAGGGAGACATATATCTAAAAATCAAAGTGCTTTGATTCTAGCTTTTTCCTGTGTACTTTGAAAAATTAACTCAACTTTTCTGAATATGTGTTCTGGCACTTTAAAACAAGAACAGTTGGGAGCGATTTCGAAAAGTATTTTTTGGGTTTAATTTGACTCATCTGTGGACAGTGCTATTAATTTTTGAAAGGCGTCAGCATAACCCTGGTTTTAAATTTGAGTCTGAGGGCTCGCCAAATAGCTCAGCGGATTAAAGCCCCTGATTAGGCAGATGCAGGGGCCGGGCATTCAATCCCTGGGCCTGCCCTGCTGGCCCCGCCCCTGCGGTGCGCTGAGAAGGCCATTGAGACTGGGCGCCATGGTGGTGCATGTGCCTATAATCACAGCACTCAGGAGGTTATCAACAGGAGGATCGCTATGAGTCTGATCTGCACAGTGAGACCCTGTAGACCCTACCCTAAATAAAAAAATAAATAAATAAGTAAATAAATAAAATAAATTTGAGTTCAGCGATGGGCATACTTTTATGCAAATGCAAAGCCATCAAACACACTGGCATGGTATGGTAATCCTCTCCTTCCTTGGTTCCCTTTTCACTGTGGGCCCCACAGATTCATCCCCCCAGAACCAGTTCCTGCTGATAAGTCTTTCCACCTCCTGCTTCTGCTCCAAACTTCCAAAACGGTTCTAATGGACTACCAGTGAGCCACAGAAGGCCCACCTCCAGCCGCCCAGCCGCAGCTCCACTCCCGCCCAGCAGCTTCAGCACTTCCTGTGTTTCTCCCTGAGCAGCCCGGAGCAGTGCTGTCCTTCCACACCCTGAGGGTCTTCTCCTGACTTGGAGTTTCCACACTGGGACTCCAGCCTCTTTTAAGTAATTATCCCATCAAAACTTCATTCATTTACAGTACAAGTTCTCATACATCATGTAACTCAATAGTGTCCCAAATTTTCTGATCAAGGAGATTATGGGGCCAAAGAGG
>NDGM010780918.1:0-12671 GCA_002564305.1 Octomys mimax
CCCACCCCATGACTGCATGAGGCTTTGGGGGGACAACTAGACACAAACCATAACAGTTGTGTACAGATAAGTTGATGTGAGAATGCTCTTGAAGAAAATATTGACCATACCTATGGAACAGAACAATTTTCTGTTGTTTGAAGCTTTAATGTGAATACAGTTAATTCTTAAAAATCTTTAGAAAAATCTCTGAGCAGAGGTTAAGGGGACCTCCCTCCAATTTGGTTTTCATGGTATTTCCCTTCTCACATAGACATAGGGTCAGAGCTTTAGAAAGAAAGATTTACAGAAAGAACATGGCAGAATCTCACTCTAGGAAGAACTGGTTGTTAATGAATGTTGTAGTCAGAGTTACAGTTAAAGCACAGGAGTTGGCATTTGGTGGATCTTGGTTTGTTGCTGGTCCTGTCACTTTGAAGTTGTATGATTTAAGATGATGTAGTTAGTATCTCAGATTCTTTCTGAGGAGATGCAGAGCAAAGGTAGCCCTGTCCTTGCTCCTAGAACATTTAAGTCTTGTGCAGATACTGTACACAGAGAATTTTGGACAAAGGAAGTTACTGATGTGTTGTGATCCGAAAGTCACCATCATCTACTCAGCAAACAGTCAGAACACTGGTTAATAGGTCAAGACTCCTATTTCTGGAAACATTGGTTCATATCAGAATAGTGTCCTGAAGAGAAATGGTCAGTATGGATACCACTTAAAGTGATCAACAGAATATGTCCCTGTGGAAAAGAATAGTCCCTGAGCAGTAGATATGAGAAAGAAGAAAAAATGTGTTTGATGCAGAGTCCTAGCTCATGATCTGTGGGCACAATTTTATGTCACCTAATGGTCCTAGCAAGGAGGCTCTTGGCATGGTCTTTGTTTACATAAACCACTGACTATATGCTGGGTTATATTTAACCAAAGAGCCAGGAAGTTACTTTTCACAGGATAATTTCTGAGTTGGCTTTTCTCGTTTCCATGCCTGCTTTAGGTTATTTTTAACAAAATTCTTAGAAAAATTTCACAGTTAGAACTGCTTTTGGAGAGTTCTTTATTCTCTAAGAAATGAATGAATCTATATTTTGATAAACCTGACAAACAAATGTATGTGGTGTCTGCTCATTTTTTTTTAATAAGGAGACTTTCCTTTGCTGACTGGTGCAATTTCATTCCTATTGATAAATTGAAATTACATTCTTTGAATTTCTGAATTTCACAAAAGGAATGCATGTCTTTTTGTGTATGTGGCCCTACATGTACTTATGTAAGATAATGGATTATATATGTGAAGGGTTATTCCACATAATAGCCACTTGCCATAAGATAATTTATTTTCCTGGTCCAGATAGCAAGCACTATATTCATCTTCATGATCATCATCTTACCAGTAAATGTTTGCTAGTTTATATGCAAAGCATTGATCTAAATGGATTGCAAAAGACATCTCACTTAAGCCTTAATTAATTCTAGAGATCAGGTGTTTTTATCCCCATTTTGTTGATAGGGAAATTGAGATTCTGAGCAATTAAAATAATTTTGTCATGGTTTCATACCTGGCAAGTAGCAAGTTGATTCTAACCCATGACCATTTAATTTAGAGCCTTACCAACAACCATTAAATTTCTTGTCAGTTGACTCAAAAGCCTTGTAGGAATGTAGATTGTTGATCCTTACAGATGAAGGTAGCTTAAAAAGTGATCTGGTCAAATATCTCTACTGTGTTAGTTAGGCTTCCATTGCTACTTAACACTGTTTAAAGTAATTAATGAGAAAGGTTCCCTTTGCCTCATTGTCTAGAAGTTCTAGGTCATGATCAGTTGGCTCAACTGCTCTGGGCTTGTGGCAAGGCAGCACACTGTGCTTGGAGCAAGTGACAGAGTGAAAGCACTCACCTTGGGCTGGGGAGATGGCTCAGTAGAATAAGCGCTTGCCTGGCAAGCACAAGATCCTAAGTTCAATCCCCGGTACCGCAAAAAAGAAAAAAAAAAAAAAAAAAAAAAAGCACTCACCTCATTGGCCAGGCAGCACAGGGAGAATGGAAAGAGGCCAGGGCTGCATAATACCCTTTGTAGGCATGTGCCCAGTGACATCAGGCCCTTTCACCAGCCCTCACCTCAAAATGTTCTACTGCTTCCCAATAGTGCCACCCTGGGGCCAATCCATTAACACATGGACCCCTGGGAGGATTCAACATTCAAGCTGTGGGTGGCAGGTCCAGTAGGCTGCTGTGCATCTCCATTCTCAATAAGGAATATGCATGATTATCCAAGGCAAGGAATTCTACTGTCTGAGCAACAACTAGTTGCTGAAAAGTTTGGCCAAATTTTACTTTCCTGTAACATAAAGGATTACACTCTTATAGGTGGAAGTGACAGAGCTTGAGCAGTGCAGTGGTTTTGTTCTGATCTAGAAACCTTTTATTCAAGTGAAATCTTCTGTGCAAGAATGAACGATGACAATATGATTGTTTTGCTCAAAATACATGTTGATGTGGAGATATGGACACATATAATTGTGCCGTTGCCCCACGCCTCCAGTGTAAATGGCTGTTTTTGAGATAAAGTCTTATAAACAATAACTCAACACCAACCATTCAACCCAAGATTGTATTATCAAAGAAACTGAGGCTCAGAGGATATTAGTTTGCTTACGATAGTGTGGCCAATAAGCAGAGAGACAAGGGCAAGAACCCACAACTCAAATCTTAGGCTACCTTATCATTTACTCGTTAATTTGTCCCTTCATTCATTGTATATTATTGCATTTGTCATAGGGTTAAAATACTGTTCTAGAGGGCATGGATGAATACAACAGAGATCTTGACTGGCAAGTTTATTGCCATTAAGGAACGCACAGTCAAGCTTTTTATTCTCACTTCTTTGTAACAGTCCAGCCCCTGCTCCAAATTTACACACAGACACACCCGTAACACACAAATTAATCAGACCATCCTGAACATCTCCTGTATTCAATTACCTTTCGCTATGACTTCGCAGAAGGATGGGCTGTAAAATTGAACTCAAGGCTATTCACATATTTTGGCAATTTGAGGGAGCTCTTTCTTTGATGTGGTGGTAAATTATATTTTATTTTTCTGTTTTTGCTTTTCTTTTGGGACTGCACATAACTGTGGAGAGAGATGCTATTCCACATGCTATAGTTCAAGATGGAAAAGCCGTTCAGACATGTGGAATTTAAGCTTCAAATTCCAGCTGGACAGTGTCATACTAGAACAACCTTGGGCGAGAGTGTGGCTTGCAGTAGGCTGATAGCAGAGCCCTTTTTGGCTCACCGGAGTATCTTTTTCCAACTTGTTTCCCTCAGTTCTCCCCCCTGCAGGATGCTTCCCTGATCTAACGTTTTATGCAATATGCATACAAGATTGCTTAGCTTTTCCCAAATAGACAGTGAACTCTCCATACCTGGACCATTTAAGCTGCCCTGAATATTCTATTTTCACTTTCCTGCACCTGGCACAAGCCTAATAGTTCTTCGGGCCACCCTTCCTATATGAGTTCTCTAAACTTTCTTGATACCAGCCTCCTCAGTCTCTGAGTAGTAATTAACCACTTCCCTCTCTGGGTTCTTATAATCTACCTTTCTTTCTCTGGAAAACGCAGGTGACTCCCCCCAGATCTTAAATAGTCTATGCACCTGGCACATCCTCATTCACCTGGACACCTTCTCAAAAGCAGTATTTAGTGGCTGGGAATATGTTTGGTGATTGTGAATACTTAGTGGTACTGATTCAGTGAGGTTCTGATTCAGACCCTAACTCTACTGCTCTCTGCATCTTCTTCCTGGGCCAAGTTAATAGGCCTCATTCTACTCAGTGAGAACTCGTAAATCATAAATCCAACTGAACTGTTGTGAAGATGATATTTAGTAATTTATAATCTTCTTAGCATGGAATCAGCATATAATGAACAATCAATAAAGGCTTACTGTGTGTACTATAAATACGAACTTCGAAAGCATTCTCTCCTGGTATGTTTAGGTTCTTTCATATTGAAATAATCTAGCAAAAAGATAGATGGACAATCTGACCTACACAAAGATTCAAAGCTCTAGTCTATTTATTCATTTGGAATTGTGATAGATATTGGGATAAATTTTTTACAAATGGTTTGACTTCTCATATATGTTTCAGACAAGCATTGAGAAATAGAGCCAAAGGTACATTGGGTTTAGAATCGGCCCTATGGATCTTTGGAAGATGTGACAGCTACAAATTCTCCCCTTCTGCTCTGTCCTTTCTCTGTTTGGAACACATGTAAATCTAAGTCTGTTTCATAAACTGTGATATTAACACAATTCTTCCCATCCTATAAATAGTTTCCATATTTTCCAATGGATAGGATTCCTCTGTTGGGAAGCAGGATTGGACAGGAGTCCCAGATTATAGCACTGGATCCACAGTTAGCCATCAACAGATTTATGCCTTGAAACTGCACTTTCTTCTTCCTCTGCAATGGAAGTAATAGTCTGTATATTTCTTTCTGACAAACCTGTGTTGAAAATTCAGTGTAGAATCTATATATGAAAATTCATTATAAATTATGAAGAGTTTTACTGAAACTAATAAAACTAGGAAGTGCATCTTAAAGCTCATCTGTTAAAATATCGGAGAAAAATGTTAATGCTGTTTTGCATCAAGGGCTTGGAGCGGCTCTGCCAATGTTTTTGATCAAGCATATGTTTGAGGAGAGACAGTTGTGATCTCGCTGCATTTTAAGTTGTGGCATCTCAGCCCCACCCGGTCCTAACTTCTCAGATGCATTTAACAGCTTTGCAGTGGAATTTCACAGATTCAGAAATTGAGGTCTTTCTGATTCTTTAATACAAATGCAAAAATTAGCCTCCTTGTGTTTCAGCAAAGCCTCTTCCCTCCACCTGGAATATAAAGTATCAGATCCTAACAATAGAATATTAAAAGCCATATTTGAAGCAATTACCCACAGCTTTTGGAGAGCAGTCCCCCACACAGATGCCACCCAAGCAGAGTGCCTGTATCTGTCACCTGCCAGCCCTGCTATGCACAGATTCAGAATGTCAGAGCCACAAAAAAATATTGTAAATTATTCTCCCCCCTCAGTTAACAAATGAGGAAGGTGAGGCACAGGGAAGGGCTGTCATTAGAGTCACTCAGCTGGAGGCTTAAAGGACTTGAGAACCCAGGTCCCTCCTTTCCCATTGGCTGCTCACACTGCTGCTTCGATGCCGGAGCCAGTGGGTGAGCTTGAGCTGGGAAGGAAAGAGGCGCCTTCAGGGTGCAGGCCATGCACATGGGCCTGACCTGCTGCACTGGAAGGCCCTCCCTCATGGTGTAGTTTAATGCCTCTTATTTTTCTCAAGTCTTCAATATAGAGCTAAAAGGCAGATGAACCTGAACTCTTAACTGTTAATATTTAAAATGTAGGCTGATACAATTATGGGCCAACTGGGACATAAAATCATCATCTTCATTCTCAATCACTTGTTCTTCCTGCTGAGAGGAAGATGGGGTTGTTCTTTCTCATAGCTCCTTTGTTTAGCTATACTCTTATATTCTGAATAAAAATAAATGGCACCAGGTATCAAGTGGCAATTATAGAGCATTTTCAACCTTTATTCGAGTCCCAAGAAGAACTGCAAAGGAGAGCCAACATAACTTTCAGGGACCTTCTCAAGAATCCCTGTGCTTTCTCTTTCCTGTTTCTCTGGAGCCTCCCCAAATGCAGCTCTCTGGTTTTCTTTTGCTGTGGTCTTCCTGCTCTGTCCTTACCCATTCTTCTACTTCTCATAACATTTCTCCTCCAAGTCCCTGTCTCTATGTACTGCCTGCTTCTGCCTTTGGAGTTGCTTCTCTTTCCACTTGGTTTCCCCAGCTGTATGTAACCCACCTGGCAATGATTCTGCTTTAGTGAGCAGGAAGGGTTAACAGAAAAGGCCTCAGCTTAACATGCCTCTCATACTGTGTTGCAAAAGCTGGGAAGACATGCTACACTGTCAGCGTCCCATAGGCAAAGCAAATATAGCCTGCACCCTGCACATGTGCATTCCCACTGGAGTCTGCCATATTGGGACAAGAAAGTACCAGCCACAGCAGAATCCAAGCACCTGACTTACAAAGAGAAATTCTCAAGATGAGAACCAATAGAGCAGAACAATTAAAAACACAACAATCTCATCATTTCTAGGGAGCAGTATGGATTATCTGATCTTCCTATGTGCTTACAAAATCTTTAAAGTCTACTAAAAAATGATCCAAATGTTAGATCCAATCCTGCCATTTATTAACTCTCTTCATTTGGGTAAACCATTGAAGCACTCTGAAATTCAATTTTCCTGTCTAGTAAACAGGTGTAAAATACAACATTTAATGCACATAATACACTTGGCCTAGTGTCTGGCATGGATGCTCTTCTAATGAGTGAATGCTCCTCTTATATTGCTGTTAATTATGGTGATAACCAATAGGGTGCAAGTAGAATTTAGCCAAAAAGAGATGAGCAATTCTTCTTCCTTTCCTCCCTTCCTCCCTTTCATTCATTCATTTTTTTTCTCTTTGCAGACATGTTCAGGAAATGAGATGGGTTAGAATGAAGCAAAACAATTAAAGGTGCAGGACGTAATCTGAGTTATCCAGAGAGCATGCTCCTTAAGAGGCATAGGGAAAATCTGGAAGAGGGGATGCACAACCAAGGATGAATCAAAGCTATCTTCAGAGGAATCTGCAAACCCCCAAATAGTTAGATCTCATTATTTAAGGAATAAATATTGCATATTCTGTGCAATATGAATAGACTTCTAACTGGAAAGAAGATAGTATTATAGGGAGAAGGTTCTTATCTAGAACTGACAGAAAGCATTTAATTGCCTGTGAGCCAAGATGTTTTATATTTTGGGGGCTTAATGTCTAGTTGGTAAATCTTCTGACTAATGTTCTTTTAGAACTTGGGAAATACAGAAGCCTGGATACAACAAAATGTCAGCCCCAATTTTTAAGAAAGACTAATCTAGAATCCAGAAATGATAGACTCATTAGTTCAAATAGACCTCATACAATTTTAATGCACTTCTTACACAAATGATTGGTAAGCACGAATTAGTGTCATTTCATTAAAAATAACTGCACAAAAAGCTCTTAGACTTAGCAGAGTCCTTTCAGCGAAGCAACAGATAAAGCCTGCCTGGGGGTGAGGGAGAATCCTATTCTCAGGCACAGTAAACTCACTGCATGTGGAATAGTGCATCATGATTCTCTTCTTTATCCCCATTCTGCTCAACAATTTTGAGTTGAGTGAAAACTTCAACAGCTAGTGACACTAAACTGAAAGATCTAGGTAGCATTATAAATTATCAGGTCTCCCAGGGTTCTTACAAAATCATTAAAACTTAGTTTGAGTGTGTACTCAATAATCATCTGGATTGAAATTACTCTATTTAGAATAATCTCAACTAATCAGTGCTACCAAGCCCATAAAATAAAAGTTTCGCTAAGATAAGTGCAATGTACTACATCTTGACTCAAATAAAACCTACTATAATGACATAGTAAAGAATGACAGAGATGAACAGTGATTATGTCAAAAAAAGGTAAAAATTAGCAACAAGCTCAGTGTCAGCCAATAGTATATTATGTTTGTTAAAATGAACTGAATTTGATTACCTTCATGTAAGTAAACTAAACTGATGATGAAAAGTACATAAAACATCAGGTTCACTGTGAAAATTTGTGCTGCTTCTTGTACTTTTCTTATTACATATTGTATTATATTAATACATATTAATATATCATACTATATAATCGTTATATTATGTAATGATTATATTCACTGTAGGGAATCAGAATCTGCACACAGTATACATTAGTTCTTTTCACTTCCCCTACTCTCACCTCGCTTTTACCCATTTTCCACATTTAGAGAACATGGCTCATCATGGGGCATAACCTAGAAACTATGATACGTAATGAATCATTAAAGAACGTGGGAAAAGTGTAGGCTTGAAAAGAGGAAACTTGAAGGACACAATCAACCGAGGGAAGAATTTTTGAGAGTGTCTGGAAGGCACAGTAATCTCACCAGGTCCAAAGCTCAGAAAGGTAGATTTTGGCTGAGCCCGAATAGGCAATTAGCTATTCTAGTTAGTTAAATTGCTTAAAAATTATTGCAAGCTAGGGCTAGGCATATAGCTCAGTAGCATAAGTGCCTGCCTGACAAGCGCAAGGTCCCAAGTTCAATCACCAATGCCACAAAAATAATAAATAAATAAATAAATAAATAAATAAAATTATTACAAGCTGTCCTGCCACTGCGATCCCTAGCTAAACCACCACCTACCTGAACAGTGCAGGAGTGTTCCTGACCTGGGTGGGCTCTTTTACAAGAGGCTCCTTGATGGTCAATGCTGAGGATCTCTAATCTTTTCCCCCTCCAGGGATGCAGTGGAGTATGGTGGCCAAGGGGAGAGTCAGTGTCATCCAGCAGCAAGTTCTCCTTTGGTGGCTTCTCAGCCCGCTGACACTTAGGCCCCTGATACAATGACCCAGAAGACAGCTGTGGATCTGAGAGAGGGCCAGGTCCTAGCTGCTGCTTTGCGTGTGACTCCACCAAGGCTTCCATGAACTGGTGCAGGTGCCCTAGACACACCGGCCTTTTCCTCGAGATTCCAGCAGGTGGCATCTGAGGGAGTCAGGGGAAAGGATGGTTTCCTCGTTAACTTTTTCCTGTATTTCCCACCATTCCTTCTTTTTGGACCTCTGTTCTTGCTTGATCGTCTCTGATGTCCCTGACATGTTCTCCTTGCTGTGCCTGGTCTGTCTCGTTGTGTTCTAAACATGACTGTTCACTGTGTCCTATCTCAGCCATGGATGTTTTCAAATAGGACTTCACTGTGTCTATCCAAAGACATTGTCAGAACACAGCCTCTTCCTGCCTGTCTTGGTCTCAGTTGTATTCCAACAGTCACATTGTTTTTTCCTTGGTAATGTACGTCCTTGCCATGCTCAGAAACACTGTCGCTCCCTCATCCTGTTCTGTGCCAAACACTAACACACTTTCTTCCCTGCGTTTGGGTCCAAACATCTGTCCTCTTGACGAGGGCCTGTGTCAGTCACCGACTTCTGCTTGCTCTCTCGGACGCCTCCTGTCAGTCCTTCTTTTCAGGACATGATGCACCCATTTCCCACAAAGGACCTGGGAGCAGAGACCTGGCGGTGGCGACGTCGCCACAGCGGACCTGAAGGGAAGCTGCAGGAAGACAGACATCTTCACCTAGTGTGGGTCCGCTCTGAAATGCTCACGACCTGCGTGGCTGGAACAGGATATCTTCTAAAGAGCCTCAAGCAAGGCTGGCAGCTTCGTAGAGATTTATTAAAAGGCTTTGGAATCTTTTTTATGATCTTATGGTGAATCTGAAAACCCCTGACCTGGCGTTCTTGCTCCTACGGGAGAGGACTCATGGAAGTGCACAGTATGACCTCAGCATCTCTGCGGTCCCCCGTGTGAGTGAGCTCACAGCCCAGCAGTGCTGGGAACAGGAAGCAATGATTTGAAGTTAGAGGACCAAGTTTCTAGCCCTGGCTCTACTTCTAACTTGCTGTAAGATCTTGAATAATATCCTTCCATCTCTGGATCTTACCTTCTAAGTCTGCCAGCTGAAGCTTGGACTAAGGGGTCTGTAAGATTTCTTTCTGTTTCAAGGATAACAGGATGCTGCTACAGTCATCTGCTACCTCAAAAGCCACAGCCTGCCTGCCTCTGGGCTTTGCTTCCAAGGAACTGTCCTCTTCTCTTGGGCTTTCCGGACCCCTGACCTTGAGAGCTTTGCTCTTCCCGTTGAAACCCGGAGGGCCTCCACTTGAAACCGAGTCCATGGCTCTTGCTAGCTCCTGTAGGGCAGAGGTTCTGAGGAGGAATATGCCGCTTCCAAGGGCTGCTTGAGATTTCAATGCTCATCTTGGCTGTGGTCTGATAGTGTTTCAGTATTATTTATCATATTCTCTTTCCTCTTGCAACTCAAGTAGTGTCGTTTATCCTTTCTGTTATGTTTACTTTAGCTCTGCAATGAAACTTAATAGGAAAGAGACTTTGGAATGAGGAAGATTGCTGGAAAGAATTATTTGTCTTATGAAAGACTGACTCTGTGGAGGAGGAAGCTATGCTTTAGGGATGGGAGAAAGACTCTGAAAGAGAACTGTGTTTTAGAACTCCTGAGTGCTGTGGAGAAATACCGACCAGCCTGAAAGGCTTCTCACAGAGGCTGAGGCCCTGACTAACTGGTGGAGCGGTGTCAGCTGGAAATCTATTCTTGTCAGATGTGAACCAAGGTTTATTTAAGCTCTAACTGGCTCTGCAGCTGGGCCATTCCCCCTTGGCTTTTTAACTCATTGCTTCCCCATCATCCCACCTCAATAAGCACCATTTGGAACAAGCACCATTTTATGGTTTTCTTATAATAGAAAGAAAAGAGCCACATGCTCCTGGGACTCACAGTTGTGAACCCAGTGACGAGACTCCAGGAACCTACTATGGCTGCAAGTCCAGCCCATTCACCTCCTCCGTGAACATATTGATCAGGAGGGTCCAGCATAGCCACACACGCCTGAATGACTGACATGCTAGGTAAACTGATACCTAGCTGTGATAGTTGGCTCAGAAAACTTACCTGCCTAATTCCAAAGGGTGTCATGGAAATACGTTTTGTAGAAATGTTTTGTGGAATAATATTTTATGGAAATGTTCTATACATCATCAAGTGATATTGCATATGCTTATTCCCCTGTATATTTTAAATGGTTGTGGATGTGCCTGAGTTCTCAAGGGCTAATAATACATTCACTATGAGAAGAGGAAATTTAGAGATGAACTTGCTGTGTTGAAATGACCCCTGAGGAGCAGCCTCTAGGCACCAGTTCTTCCATGTCTACCCCTTTTCCTCTGATCAATTGAATTCATATATCACAAATGCTCTCACTTAATAGGATTTTGTTCTTCTTAAATAAATGGGTAGAAGGAGATAGATGGAGACCACAGGCTAATTTTGTTAAGAATTAGCCTGATTTTCAGCAACCTCAAAGTCAGATGAATTAATTTCAAATGCCAATTTGCCAAGTAAAAATACACTTGGAGAAAAAAAAAACCTGAGGTACCAAAACCATTACTGTGATGTACTTTTACCTTGTGATGTGTGTAAATCCTATGAAAAAGTCAAACATAGACCAGAATGTTGCATAGTGTCACTTAAGGTATTGAGCCAGATAATTCTTGACATTTTTCCTGCCGTAATGTCTATACAGTTGTGGTTGATTATGGTTAACATTATCTTAGCTAATACCTTACTTGTGTTTACATTTTTAACAAAGTAGAATTATGAAAGGGGATATTTGTACAGTTTTGAAACACTGATCCTCCTCTTGTACATGCAACATTTGTAGCCCTTATGCATCCATTACATAGAGCGTAGACATTAATTTTATAATTTAAAAGGATTATGAATTTTGATGATGGCTGTATCTTTGGTTTTATAGGATTGTTTGTTATGGCTATGATTTATTTGACAACATGAGGATTCTTGGCTCTAAATTTATTTCTGATGAAAGTACCCTTGGTTTTAAGATTTTCTTCTTTTTAATGAAGTTTCAAGAATGTGTTCTTAGAAAAACAGAAGCCTACACAGATATTTTTATGAATAAATTATATTTATTGATAAACATGTTGGTATGAATACATTCCATTCATGTTTATATAAATTATATATTAAAGGAATTCTTTAGTCTAGAACTAATAACTCAGTTATGAATAAACACCAAAGTGCTACAGTGGGGCCAGGGATATAGCCCAGTGGCATAAGTGCCTGCCTGACAAGTGCAAGGTCCTCAGTTTGATCTCTGGTACCACCAAAAAAAAAAAAAAAAAAAGCCAGAGGGGACCCCTAAACCTCAGTCCTGTGGCATCCTTTAGTCACCCAAAGGGCCTCACATGTCCCCTAGATGGTGCTGTCCTTTCAAGCAATGCAGTTCATTCTCAACTTTAAGTGCTCCTCAGAGTAAAGTGAGGGCTCAGCGCCCCTGGAGGATGTCATTCTGCCTGCCTGGCCAGCTGTCTGTGACCTTCATCAAGGTTTCAAGGACAAGGACAGACCTCTCTGAACTGGTCTTCTCCTGAGAAGAGGATTGGAATCCTGTCCAACCGCTTCAGGACACTAAACCATAGGAAGCCCCTCATGATAGTGTGATGATTGTGTACCGGGAGGACTTTGACTGAGGTTATTGTACAAGTTCTTCCTTGCCACAAACTGCCTTTTCTTTTCTTTTGTCCCTTCCCTTCCCTTTCCTTTCCATTCCATTCCTTTCTTTTTCTTTTCTTTCCTTCTTTGCTGTGATGAGTCATTTGGGCACACCCTTACAGTCAAGGCATGTGTCCAGTGAAATTCAGGGCACTCTTCTGTGTATATGACACAGGAACACTTCCTGCCAGCAGCCAAGTAAAAGTCCTAGATTTTGATTAACTCTTGAGGTCTCTGTCTTTTTACATATAAATTCAGGGAGTAGAGAATAAATATGTTTCCAAATAAGAACTCTTTCTTTTTTTTGAGAAACAAATAGCTATGAAAGCTTCAAAACAGGTTAGTGGGACAGTTACAATAATTAATACATTACATATTGTTGTCTTTGTAGTGGTTATTCATAGTACAA
>NDGM010781057.1:0-13693 GCA_002564305.1 Octomys mimax
CCTGCTCCTTCTTTTTTTTTTTTTTGGGCCAGTTGGCATGGCACGTGGTGCCAGGGGTCAAACCGTGGCCCCTGTGGCTGCCTAAGCTTGCCTAAGCAGGCGCTTCAGAATGCTGAGCTGTCCTGCTGGCCCCAGCATTATTCTTCTGTATTCTCTTGTGTGGATGTACCAAGCGTAGAGAACCATTCGCCTAATGACCTCATGAAGGCTATTTTCAAACTTGCAATTTAAAACCATGATTTTGTTTCCTGTGTCTGTAGATTGAGTCTTTGCATACCAAGCAGAGAATCCCTGTTTGAGAACTATTTGTTTTGTTTTGTTGCTAAATGTTGCCAAATTGCCCTCCAGAAGTTGCATGTAAGGTTTACTTTCTACTAGTAAAGTACAAAATAGGTCATGTTTCCCCCAAGGAATCTGTATCAAAATCAAACAAATTTTTCTTAACCTGGCTTAGATTCTTTTAAACGTATTGAGTCATTTATTGATTTATATTTTACATGCAGTGAATTTACCTTCTTAATCTTGCAGTGTGGAGTGTGCTCTTTTATAATCACAGGAAGAGAACCTTGTTAAGCCTGAAAAATATAATGAATATAGTCCTTAAATACAGCTCGCCATTTTGCACATTATCTTTTTATCTCAGCACATTTCATCTTTGGCAAACTCAGAGTACATGGGGCAATACTAAATGGCTTTTAAAAAACATAGCTTTGCAATGGTTTTTTTTTTTTTTTAATTTATGTATTTGGTACAGGGTCTCACTACACAGCTCAGACTCATAATGATCGTCCTGTTTTCAGCCTCCTCAGTACTGGAATTACAGGTATGAGTCACCACACCCAGTTTCAGTGAGTGGCCAGGTCAGTGTGCCTGGGGGCGGGGCCAGCACAGCATGTGGTGCAGTGGATGGAACCCCGGTCCCTGCACTTGCCTAAGCAGGCATTTAGTCCTCTGAGCTATCTTGCAAGCCCCAATTTTGCAAAGTTTGGAGAAACACAGTAAGACAGTCAAGATGGAAAAACTGACACTGGAGAAATACATTCGTTGTACAATTGAAAAGAAGAGGGATGCATTACTGACTAGCCTCAAAGATGCACAGCCTGAAGACATTGTGTAAGTGAGGAGTCATAAAACTCTTAGCCCCAAGATTCTTAGCAGTTCTCAGGACTGTCCTTAGCTTGCTTATAGTATAGGTTGCGGTCCCAGAGCACTGACGGATTGATTGGCGGTTGCTTAAGTCCAGTGTGCCAGCGGTTCTTTATAGCTTTAAGTAAGTCTTGCATTTGCCATTAATTACTTTGTTTTAGGATTTTTGCTTTATAGGGGTAGTACAAGGTAGATTAGAGAAAAGGCACTTATTGGGGACAAAATTAGAAGTGGAACTACATAGACTTCTGGGTTCTCAGACAGCCAGATAACTGCCAAAAAGCAAGTTCTTTTGCTTCTTTGGGCTCATTCCCCACCCTGTGGGAGCAGGATGGATACAGTCCCTGACCTTCCAAGTGTAAACCAAGGATCAACAGTGTCAGCCAGGAGACCCTCAGAAAGACAGAATTGGAAGCCCGCCCCAGGGCTTTCAACTCCAGACCTTCATTTCAGAGGGTTTGTAAATTCACTGAAAGTGGAGCAGTACTCAGATAGGTCTCCTGGTCATGTTTCAAAGTTCTGTCTTCTATCTTTCTTCAGCCCTTTATCACAGGTCCGATGTGGAGTTTTGAGGTTCACTAGTGAGATTTGGCTTCCCTTACCTCCCTCATTGCTTGTCATTGATGGCAGTGACTGTCATAGTCTGGGCATGACGTCACGTGTTCCGGCTATATTTAGGTTGGGACTGAGATGATGGGGTGAAAGAGACAGGAATCCAGCTCTGCTAGCTTTTGCAGAGCTTGGGAGGCAGGGCCAGGTGTGCAGGCTGGACCTCCACCTCCACGCATGGCTCAGCGAAGAGCAGGAGGTGGGCAGAGTCGAGCTGCAGGCACTGGCCTGGGTACTTGCCTGTGTATTTTGAATGTGCTTTTATTACTTGCAGAGGTGAAATTAAACAGTGTCTTTTGGCAGAGAAAGACTTCTTTTTATGTCAAGAAGCTTTAATTAAACATTAAATTCTGGAGGGAATTTGAATATAAACTTTACCAAAATAAAAATGATCAATTGATTCCTTACTACTTGGTCTGGACAGAACAGAGCACTGACACAAAAGGATGGCAATGTGTTCTGGTCGTTGTCAAGCATAGTAATCCCTTGGAGCCGTCAGTGTCGGAGAGTGCCGCCCCGCTCCTGCTCACAGGCCTTCCTCGCCAGTCAAGCCCTGTTCTCATGTAGTGCCCTTGGCCTTTCTGTGCTGCTGGTGCTTCCTGTCCCAGGCCTGGGTCGCAAGGCTGCACGTGTGAAGCATGCAGCCTTCAGTGTGCTCCATAGTGGCTTCAGTGTGACCTGGAGTAGATTTTGTGAAAGAAAAAGAACACAAGAAAAAGCATGAGCAAAGCCAGACTGCTGGCTCTGGCATCTGCTGACAGAGGGGCTCCTGTGCCACCTAGGTCACCCCCTGGTGAGCGGGCTCTGCCACCAGCCCCTCCAGGAGCCCACATCATCTTTGAGCCCTGCAGTTAGAAACTAAGGTTGGGAGAACCCCTGAAATTTAATCTTCTATAAGAAGCAAAAATCTTCCTTAGGGCACTCTTTAAACTGCAACAGACAGAAATATGCACAAGCAGGATACCCTAAGTCCAGGGTCATTTGTCACCAGGGCCTCATGGCATGCGGAGGACCTGAAACAAGTGAAGGAGGCAGCTAGCTCTTTCCCTCCTGTTGGCGTTTTCTCCCCAGGCTGCTCGCTGAGCCTTGAAGTCAACCAGGACGAGCCAGTGTGCCGCTGATGTAGGGCTGGTTTCTGCCTTAGTGCACGTCGCCAGTTTGAACTGTTTTACCAAAAGAACATTGCCAAGAACGGCTGACTTTGATGCACATTCCACGACAGAAAAATGACTGACGAGTATGCATATACCAGAAATGAACACAACTGGCGTGAATGGTGCAGACTTTCCACACTAATATAGGGGGCTAGGAGTTCATGCCCTGCGTCGTTCATCTAGGAATGACTGAAAGGCACCCTTGTCAGAGGATAGCGTGAGTTTTGCTGTTCTTTTTGCTAAACCACATAGTAATAAAAGAAGGCTGTGTCTTTTTAGCATAAAAATATATGAAAACTAGTTTTCTCCTAGATGCATCTAAAACCACTCACTGTTCTTTGGGGCCTTTCCTTTATATTCAACTCTATTGATCTTTCATTATTCTCTTTGGGAATTGTATGCAATTTGGGTTCTGGGGTAATCAAAGACACCATTACAGTAGATGTGACATTAGATCTTTTGACCTTTAGCAGAAGCATACTGTAGCTTTTAAATTCATACAGGAACATCTGTTTTCTATATTTTTTCATAATTGAAGAAGTTTGCTTGAATTTTACATCCAGTTTTAATCGCAGCATGCAGTATCTCCACCCTTTGGGCTCACGTGGATGGGGACTGCCCCACGGGGAAAGGGGAGTCCCTGAGAAGCGCCGGGAAATGTGGTTGGCAGTACACCGGATCACGCGCCTGTGTGCACCCTTGGTCTTAGATATCGGTGAAAAGGCTGGAGGACTCAGGAGGCTGGCTTTGGACTGGAAAGTAACACTTCTAACAAGAACGTGTTCCTTTCAATGTCAAGTGTGTCTTTTTGGCCAAAATGCAAAGGGGAGGGAGAAAGACGGCCAAGAGAACATCTGTGTGTTGTTAACTAGCATTGCTTCATCTGCTTTTGAAAATCCTTCCCTTTTATATATTCAAGAACTGTTTGTTTTAAAAGGGAAAAATATACTTGTCAGCTATTGTTTCTTCATTGTGCTCCATAGAAGACTGCAAAGATTAAGGAAAACATTCATTTTGGGACTCATGGTGGCCCTGTGGTGACCTCTCTTCTGCCAGAGACAAAGGCAGCTCCCCATCTTTCCTGTCTGGCTCCCATTTTCCCTGTTTCTTTTTACAGATTTGTTTATTTATTTATTTATTTATTTACTATAGGCTCTCACTGTGCAGCTCAGACTCATAGTGATCCTCCTGGCTCAGCCTTCCCGGTGCTGGGGTTATAGGCCTGCGCCACCATGCCTAGTTTTAGTGGCCAGCATGGCATGAGGTACTGGGGATTGAACCCGGGTCCTGGAGCTTGCCAGGCAGGCACTTACACTGCTGAGCTGTTTCCCTGTCCCACCACCCCATTGTCCCTATTTACAGGGACCCTACCTACAGACCACACATGGGGAAGACAAGATAGGAAGCCCAAGCAGAGCTCGTGGTTGGGACTCTGTTGCGGGACATAATGGGTGCCTCTCCCTCCGCACACCTGTATGTCATGGCCTGTGCTTTTGTCTTTGCTCTTCCCATACAGATCCAGAGTTAGGTGTTGGCACGCTGCCTGAACATGACAACCAGGATGCAGGGCCGATTGTCCCCAAGATATCTGGCCTAGAGAGGAGCCAGGAGAAGAGCCAGGACTGTTGCAAAGAGCCGACCTTTGAGCCTGTGGTGCTTAAGGACCCGTGTCCTCAGGGCCCCCAGCCACTACCCCAGCAGCCTGTGGAGCCCCAGCTCCGAGCTCCTTCTCCAAATCCTGACGTGGTGCAGCGTGTGGAGGCCCCCACCCAACCACCCCCTCCGAGTACTCAGCTGCCACAAGGCGCCCCAGAGGCCCAGCTGCAGCCCGCCCCGCAGCCTCAGGTGCAGCGGCCACCCCGGCCACAGTCCCCCACACAGCTGCTTCACCAGAGCCTCCCGGCGGTGCAGGCGCCCCCCTCAACCCAGGGCCTCTCCCAGCCACTGTCTGCCTACAACAGCAGCAGCTTGAGCCTTAACAGTCTCAGGTGAGTCCGCCACTCTTCTGCCCAACTCCTAGTGACGGGGACAGATGGGATGGCCCTCTCTAGATGGCTAGCATTGCCTCCAGCCCTGGCCTCACTTTATCTGTGAGGCTTGAAGGTGGGTGAGACTCAGGTCTCTCTGGAAAGACAGGCAGTGAGGAAAAGACAGGAAGGGAAGACATAAGAAACAGGTTCGGGCCTGTGTCGGGAGCCAGCGGTGGTGAGAAGGGCGAGTGACGCTCTGACTCCTGGGGAAGTCTGAAGGAGAGCTCCGCCTGTGCAGCCGCAGAAGGGTTGCACCCAAGGACTATTCTGTTTGAGGTTTTTGTTTCCCTGGGATTTGTCTGTTCCTTGTGGGCCAGAGAGGTAGAGAGGAAGGAATGGTGCCCGCATGTAGAGCCAGGCACTCTCTGTCTGGTCTTCGTCAGGCTGGGAAGCAGTCAAGTGGGAGGAAAGCTGTGGAGGAGAGGCCCCATGTGCGGGCAGCCAGGGCAAGCCCTGGTTGTCTGGGGTTATAATTCTTATTCCACAGCTCTCTTGAGGCTTTGTGTCTTTGTTACTGTTTTCCTTTTGGAAACTTTGTGACTCTGGTGGCCCAGGGACTTGCTCTTTCCTGTCTGGGGCAGGTACAGAGTAGCCTCAGGGGGGCAGAGTTCTTCCCCAAGGGGCCAGGCCCTCTCCTGTCTCCTACACCATGCCCACCATTCCCTTGACCTCTGGACAGAAGGCCGGCAGGAGACTCAGCACCCAGTCCTGCCCCTTCCTTAGGTTTCTTCGTGGGCCGGGTGGCAGGTAGGCAGGGCAAACTCAGAGCCTCCACTCTATATGTAGCTTTATAGGAAGGGGGACTGGTGAAGGATGGGAAGGAGGGGTTGAGGTGAGAGTCAGGCATAGAGGGGAGAGAAGCCCTGGGGGGCAGGCAGAGCCAGCTGTCCGGGCCAGGTCCTGGCAGTTCTGGGACAGTGGTTTCCCCCTGGCTGCATGCCTGGTAATAAGGGAAGAGCATGCAGAAGTGGAGAATTCAGGCAGCTGCTGTGTGTTGGGTAGGGTCTACAAAGAGGAAAGGGCAAGACAAGACAGATGCAGTGCATCGGGGCAGGGAGAGGGGGTTTATTTTGAGAAAATAAATTGCTCACCTGCTTGTTTTTTTTCTCTTGTCCTGACTCCGACAGCAGTAGCAGAAGCAGCACTCCAGCGAAGACCCAGCCTGCCCCTCCTCACATCTCCCACCACCCCTCCGCCTCCCCATTTCCCCTCTCCCTGCCCAATCACAGCCCCCTGCACAGCTTCACACCCACCCTCCAGCCCCCTGCGCACTCACATCACCCCAATATGTTTGCCCCTCCCACTGCTTTGCCTCCTCCACCACCACTGACATCAGGGAGTCTGCAGGTCCCCGGACACCCTGCCGGGAGCACTTACTCAGGTAGGCCGCAAGTGCTGGGCCGTGCCCGCCTTTGCCCACTGTCCCTTGCTAAGAGACCTCATCACTGTCTGTTGTCCCTGGTGACCACACTGTGTTTATGGGCAGTTTTGTGCTTTCTGGGATGTATTCATGTAGTTGTCCTCTCATCGTCTGTGGTCAGGGGTTTAGCAGAAATGCAGCAGGTGCTAACTAACCTGGCATGACCTGGTTAATGCTTGGTCCAAGTGACAACCTCTTGGCAGCCAGTCTCACCACTGGGTGGGGAATCCTAGGTGCTGTGTGCCTGGTGCTCACCAACAGTGTTCCCAGGGCCACCTCCACTCCACTGCAGGAGTTTTGGTTGCATCCTGGGCAAAGGGCTTGTTTCCATGGGCTAGCACCTTCTGCCATCTTCTTGGGAAGAGGAGATGTACTCTCTGTGAGTGTAGAGTCCAGAATTGAGAGAACAGACTTGCTGTAGGTTTGGGTCCTCTCCTCATCTGCGTGAACCAGTCAGTGTCCCTGTGTTGAGCCAGTCCATGCCAAACTGTACCACAGTAAGTGATCTTGAGAAGGGCATCAGATCTCTGCCGTGCTACCAGCTGCCAGCGATCAGGGTGCCCTACGCACCTGACCCTTCGCCCTTCCAGCAAACCCAGGAGGTCAGCCACATCATTGCCCCAGCTTACAGGCAGGAAACTGACTCTTAGGGAGGATGTTGTTCTGCCAAGAGTCAGTCACCCGCAGCAACAGGGCTGTTTGGCCTGAAGTCAGTTCGCCCTGTTTCACGGGTTGTCCGCCTTTGTGCCAGAGCCTTTCCAGCTCCACCTGGTAGCTCCCAGCTACTGTGTCCTCAGCCCTATATCCTTCCAAGTGAAAAACTTGGGATAACCTGTTCTGAAGCAAACAGCCATCGCAACTGAAGGTATTCATAGTCTCCCTTCCCTTCTTTTCCAGAGCAAGACATCTTGCGCCAGGAACTGAACACCCGATTTTTGGCCTCTCAGAGTGCTGACCGCGGGGCGTCCCTGGGCCCTCCACCCTACCTGCGGACAGAGTTCCACCAGCACCAGCACCAGCACCAGCACACACACCAGCACACGCACCAGCACACCTTCACGCCCTTCCCCCACGCCATCCCGCCCACCGCCATCATGCCGACGCCAGCACCTCCCATGGTGCGTACCCCAGGCAGAAATGTGAGGATAAGTCGAGCACAACTCTTTTCTTTCTGCAGCACGCTGGGGTTGGCATGGGCAGTGGGGCCGCAGGCATTGGATGGGGAGTGCTGGCTCAGGGGGAGGGGGGATGTCCTTGGGCCTG
Organism: Octomys mimax; assembly: GCA_002564305.1. Taxonomy (NCBI): domain Eukaryota; kingdom Metazoa; phylum Chordata; class Mammalia; order Rodentia; family Octodontidae; genus Octomys; species Octomys mimax. The sequence continues at coordinate 7,623 of NDGM010781057.1, forward strand.
GCCTGTCTTTGCAGGAGAGAAGGGAGTGTGTCTCATCTCATAAGCTCTAGCTTCAAGGGCCTGTTGTAGAGATTTTTTTAAAAGAAACAAAACATATAAATGACTCCAAAACAGTTACATCCGGTGTTGTTAGTTAACCTCTCCAAGTGTTGTTTAGTTTCCCTGGGCATACAGGGGATTGTCTAAAAGGTACCTGTACCATGTACCAACACATAAATACCTACAGCACCCTGGGAGTAGGGAAGGGAGAAGGCAGGGAGACCTGTCAGGAGGCCTGGGCAACACCAGGTGCCTCCTGCATGGTTTCCTAAGTCTGCTTTATTAGAGGTGTTCTGTTCTGTTTCATGACAGTGCCCTGTCCCAGCACTGTGTTCTGTCTACAAGTGGTCAAGGACTGATGTGGCCCAAAGACAGAGCTCAGTGTGTAATAAGAGCTACCATGGGCAATGACATGGTCTTATCTGACAAATCTCCAATGACTTAGAAGTATTTTTTATCTTTCTTTGACTTTTTTTAGTGCTGGAAATTGCATATAGAATCTTCTGCATGCTGGACAAGTGCTTCATCACTGAGCTCCATCCCTATCCTTTTTTAAATTTCTGAGGCAGGGTTTCATTAAGTTTCCCAGGCTGGCTTTGAATTTGCAATCCTCTTGTTTCAGTCCCCTGAGTAGCTGGAATTACAGACTTGAGCCACCAAGCCTGGCTAGTGAGGATTTTTGTTTTGAATACTGGGAACTGTGGTTAGTAGAACCATACTAGAGCTTTACTCTGAGATAGAATTCTGTCTCAGTGTTAGAAGACATTATTGCTTAATTTTATATTTAAGTTATTTAATCTTTAATGTAATTGGTTTTGAGGCAGTTTTTGTAGGCATCATAAGAACAGATGTGAACTTCATGGAGGAGTTCTTATCATGCAACTTCACTTCCTCCTCTTCTTTTCTCCCCCCGTTTTGTTCATTTTTTTTAAACATACATTTTAAAAGAATATTGAACTGAGGCCTTACAACCAAGAACTTTCCTACAGGAAATCCTGACTCTTTTGTTCTGGATGAGCTATACATCTCAAGAGTCACATTTTTAAAGGCCTCATATTTTGTACAAGTTGCGTGCTGGCCTATTTCACAAATAAATAAACTCTAGCCCAGGGTTGTAAGAGTACCCGGATGAGGACATTGCTACCTAAAAGAGTGATGGCATACTTTTTTCTGTTTGGAAGAAAAGCCCTGAGCCCCAGCCCACACTGTACTAGGGCATCATGCATTGCACCAGACAGCTGAATCCAGTGTTTGTGCCAAAGAAAAGATGAAAATGGTGGGAATTCTTTGGGTAAATCAGACCAAATGCTCGCTTCTGTCTTATACCTGGATAATTGCCCATCTTTTCCAGTTTACATGCTTGCTCTGTGTTGATCTCCAAATATATAGAGTAAGACACCATGGTATGCCTGGGACCCGTGTGTACCTTAGAGCTTTCCCATTGTTTTCCTATTTCTGTTGCTTTATAGTCCAGTGAGGTTACTGAGCCTGGCCACCATGACACACAAGTTGTCGAGGGTTGCCTCCGCTGATGCAGCAAACAAAAAATGCAGATGAAGTAACTAGCTTTTGCTTTGATCCCTTTACAGTTTGACAAATACCCTACAAAAGTTGACCCCTTCTACCGGCACAGTGTGAGTTGTATTACCATGCTACACATTCAATGTCACTGCTCTTGCCTTCTCGTGCTCTTGCCACCAACCGGTGAATGACTAGCGGCTTCCTTAATCATCTTTGCAAGAGTTCCCATCGCACCTTGTCACTTTGGATGCTTGCTGTTGTGGCATTTTGCTTTTGGTAAAGATGCAGTATTGTCTTCTGAAACAAAAGATCACCAGCTCACCCAAGACTAAAGTGGTGTGGCGCGTGGGAGGCCAGGCCTCTGGCCTGCCAAGGGGGTGCCCACGGGGAATCATTATGGCTGCCGAGGGGACGGTCACAGCCCTCAGCCCTCAGCTGAAATGTTATTAACAGCTCCTGGAGCTCAGCTTGAGCTGTGTCCTCACAAAGCTCCGTATCTTTCTGACTCAACTTCAAGAGGTAGACTTTCCCTCTTCAGCATGGCTGGCACTGTGCTCTCGAGCTTGTGTCATTCGTTAATAAAAATATTAAAATATCTAAATAAAAGAATTATTAAAATCGAATACTGTTTTTCTCCAAATTCATTCTTTATATAAAACACTACTTGTTAATTCGTTCCAGGAGTTAAATTGGTGCCAACGTGAGTTGTAAGTCCAGTTACAAGACAAGTTTCTCTTTATACAAAGGGGTTGAACATTTTACCGTGGTATTTTGATTCTGGGGTAAATACTGCATCATTTTTACCTGGAAATTTGCAAGTTTCTTTGCTTTATAGTTTATTTATATTTTTAAGTAAAACCAGAAAAAGAAAATTAATCGTTTGTTTGCAGCTGTGTTGAGTCACCATGTGTAGTTATTTTACTTTGGTTTTTAGATAGCATTGTCACTTCAGCAGAAATGGTATTTAACAGATCAGCAAAGAATAAATTCATTCCTATTTTAAATGTATAATTAGACATTGTTAAGAGTAGCTTGAGAAGTCAAGACTGGAAAATATTAGAAATCAATTGAGAATTCTTTAGAGATACTCAGAACATGAGGAAATCCACTTCAGGAGAAATTAAGAAGTGCATTTGAGGGACGTGCTCCCACAGATCACTGGGCTTCGCTCAGCACTACCGCAGGAGTGTTTCTAAGTGAACTCCAAGTCCTGGAGTCATCCATGCGTCCGGCTTTGGGCCTGCCCCAGAGTGCCACCATTCTGCCCCTAGCCTGTGCTTTGCCTTGTACCGAGGAAATAGTCCTTGTGGAAACCCCGTGTGCTGAGCAGGTGGCTCTGTCTCACTCCCTGAGACGGGCAGCACCTGTGCACATGTTCCACAGAGACCTGGGCTTAGGATGAAGTGAAAGCCAGAGGCCTGCGCAGCAGAGAGCTCATGCTTTATTACTTAGGGGCTTCAGGTTTTTAGTCAAGAGGGGGGTAGTCAGCTACATTTGTATCCTAAGATTTAAGTAACAGAATAAAGGAAAAGGAAAGTGGTACGAACATACAATTTTATTGTAAATATTAAAGGAAAAAAGCCCACCTGGAGGCAGAGTAATAGAAATCTGAGTGTGTTTTAGCGTGGCGTGTATTTAATTACTCTGCTTTATACAGTGTACTGTGGGAGAGTTAGTTCGTATTATTAGTTACAGCGGATAATATATGAAGCACTTAGCTTTGGGGATTAAGGCATTAGAGGGGGACTGAGATGCAAGGCCCTGAAGTATCTAAGACACAATGTTAGACTTAAAAGTAGTGGTAATTGAGGGCAACTTAGCTTGCCATCTCTACTGAAGCGAATTTAGTTCAATATCAATTAGTTGAAACAATGTTGCCTCATCATAATAAGGGAGCAAAATAAAGTAAAGACCGAGAGAAAAAGTGCATGCTCTGAAAACAGGATTGTGAGCGACGAATTTCAGTTTTGACTAAAAAGAAGTAACAAAGGCATTATGAAGAAAAGCTCAGTATTGCACCTTTTTAATACACTGCACAATCCTGAAGATGGGGTGTCATTTCTGTGTCCATATGCTGCTTTACTCAAAGGAAATTGAGTCCAGAAAAACAGAATCTCAGATATATTTTTTTTTTGCTATCAGGAATCAAACTCAGGACCTTGTGCTTGCCTGGCGGGCACTATGCTGCTGAGCTATATCCTCGGCCCAAATATAAATTTGTTAAAGGAGGGAGAGATGCTTGCATTATCTTTTGCCTCTTGTGTCCACAACTAAATCTTGTGTCCCTTGTAAGCTAATGAGTCAAGAAAATTCACATTCCTCATTCAAATCTGTTCTTATGGTATCACTGAATGGTCAGACCCTCGTGTCGACAGCATGGCTTGAGCAGCCGCCACTGAGCCTGCTCATCGCAGAGCAGAGCAGTGGCGCCTCGGTTCCTGCACTTCATTCATTTTCGTTCCACGATTCTGGAGGAGATGGTTGTGTTCCCATTCGTGTGGGAAGAATGGCCACGGTTGTGTTCCTCACCTGATGCAGAGGCCACAGACAGACAAAATTTTGCCAGAGGCCTCCATTTGCAAGCCAAACCGTGTGCAAACAGAAGTGCTCAAGGACCCCAGCTACAACTGTATTCAAACTGGCCATAAAAATACGGGCTTCACATACCAGCACAGAAGGGCTCTAAGTACCTGGAACTCTCGGAGTGGATATTACAACTAGATAGCAATAATGCAGGCTTAGCATTAGTGGTAGATAGCAGAGGGTATCTCTCTGCTTCTCTTACCCACCTTCTAGAAAATGTGGCCACTCCACTGAAAGTATATACTAAGTCATTTTATTTTCCCTTTCCACAAATATTTGTCATCATATTAGATAAGAAAGTCAAATTGCCCTCTGGAACTGCCACTTCTAGAACAACCTAATGAAGCAAGGATTGTGAATATGTTCTCATTTCTGCAAACTATTAAAAATCTAAAAGTACTAATTGAGTTTTAATGGCATAAAATCCTGGCATTCATAAAGACTTGCTTCTTTTTCTTCCTTTTTTTTTTTAATTCTTTTCTTTTTTTTCTAATTAACTTGTAATTATCTGGGCCTCTTATTTGGCTCAGCTTCCCTCCTGTTTTTGATATGCATTAAAAGCTCTAGCCATTTAGGACTTCTATGCGATTTACCAATTAATAATTAGAAAAGCCTCCCTTTCTAATGATGTCCTCATCTGGGACATCATTTGTTGGCTGATTGATTCTGAACTACTTTTAACTTTTTAAGTTAAACATTCGTGGCACATCTGTGTGATCATCTCATCACGGCTTCTTGGCTGATAGCACCAAGCTGAGATTACTTGGCTTGCTAATGTCGGTGTCTTTCTGTGGGAAGGGAACTTGAATGTATCACTTGCCTCCTACTAAAATGGTTTTTCTCCCTCTCCGTCTTTGGCCACAGCTCTTCCATTCCTACCCTCCTGCAGTATCGGGCATCCCCCCCATGATCCCACCCACTGGCCCTTTTGGTTCACTACAAGGAGCATTTCAGCCCAAGGTAAGAACCTTACAGTGAAGACAGGCAGGTTTCTAGTGGCGTCCCCCGCAGGGCATGCAGGAGACTTCTGCGTCTGCCTGCCCAGTGACTTCTGGTCAGAAACAAAGCGACCGTGGGATGAGGGTGAGAACATTTACCTGAAGTCCATCTAGTTCTAAACCTCAGCAGATAGTTTCTGCATTTCAGTCTCTACTACCATGTGATCTCAGTTGAGCTAAGATTTCCTGGGCTCTGTGAAATATGCAGAATATATAGTAGACATATGTTAAGTTTTGTTTTTTCCCCCAATAATGTGACAGAAGCTTCTAACAGGAATGCCATGAAATGCCAGACATATGTGCACCAAGTTGTCCTTGATTCTAATAGCAGGGGATAAGAAACAAGTTCCCAAAGTAAAGCTGTGTCCTGTGAATTGTTTCAGGGAAGAGGCTTCCTCGACCTGTCCCCTCTCACAATCCCAGGCACCCCATCCCTCTGAGAACAGCGTCTGCCTGCGGCTGGTGGGCAGCTGGCCACCTTTGGGCACTGTACCCCTCTCTGCATGCTCCCCACTTTCCAGGCCCTCCTCACCAGGGTCACACTTGCCAAATTCAGGACGCTATCATCTGTTTCCAGCATCCCAGGATGAAATTAGGCCCTTACTCTTTACAGCTAAATTCTTTTGTCAGCTATGCCTCTCAACTTGGGCTGCAGTTACCTCCGAGGGTCAATAAGGAAGACAAATTTTCAAAATTATTTTAAAATCTATTTTGGTTCCCTTTTTACTTTCATATAAAAAAGTAAAATGTACCTCTCCTGTTGGTAGTGTTCTCCGATTGTAAAGCAAGACAGTTTGCTGGGTGTGCGCTCCTCTTTTTCCCTTCACCCCATCTCTAAGATCGACATGCACTGTGGGCCAGACTCTCACAAGGGGCGTGCATGCCGCACTTCCAAAGGCTTATCGCCTTCAAACTAGAAGTAGGGAAGGA